>OX459108.1:2142616-2220034 GCA_949775045.1 Metridium senile | reverse complement strand
AAGTTGTTTATAGTTTAAATTTGTATTTCACAGCCTTTTGTTTAGTTTACTAAAGAATTGAAATGATATTTCAAAACATAGCGTTTGTGCTAAAATGTCATTTCAATTCCTTTTTAATTAGCTTTAATTGTGAATTTTTAGTGTTTTCTGGTCGCGAACATTGAAGACGAAATCTTATATCAACAAACTCACTTTTTAGTTCAATGAAACACACGTTTTTAGTTGAAAAAAGCAGTGAATGTTTAACAATTATTGAAATATGATTTAATCAGGGTTTTTTTAAGTTGTAGGAAATCAAATTGTTATTAAAAATCGCGAAAGTTTTGTCGAATTTTGTTGTACAAAATCAAAATACTGAATCAGCCTTATTATGCAAATATGGTGCATTCATTCACGAATCAATATTGTAAATAAATTATTATTACCAAAATCAAAATAACACAGATATTAGGATATTATAAGAATATTAAATAATTTTGATAAAGTTTTAATTTGAGATGTAAATTATATTCAAAGAATTAGTTAAAGTTTTTGAAAATCGATTATTTTAAAATGCTTTAAAATTATTATCATCTTTGAAAATGTTGCAAGTCACCCAAGCATGTATTGTAACTAGCGTTTACTATGATGATATTAATTGTGGTGGTGATGATGATGATGATGATGATGATGATGATGATGATGATGATGATGATGATGATGATGATGATGATGATGATAATGTTGATATTGATTATTATTATTATTATTATTATTATTATTATTATTATTATTATTATTATTATTATTATTATTATTATTATTATTATTATTATTATTATTATAAGTGATGACAATGATGATGAGAGGTTGTTGATCATGATGATGGTGATAACTAATATAAAGTCGATCGATCGATTCTTAGTTTTTGATATATTGACTTTCGTTTTCTTTATATGAAAATGAAACTTCCTTTTCTTGTCTAGCTTGAAAAGGAAAAAAAGAAAAAAAGAGTTTCCTTTGCTTATACCAGACTTCCCTCAACCCTCCCCTCCCCCGAAACCCTCTTAGTGTAGTTAGGTCTTCATATAGCACAGGGAGCTCAAGCTCATCACTTGTGATCTTTTACAGTAAATGTATGGAGTCGCGAGATATTCTTTCGCTGTGCCTCAAATATACAATAATATTTTTTTTTTTTTACGTAGATAGTTGTGTATAATTGTTTTCTAGTCTGTGACCGAGTTTGAGCTAAAACTCGGTCACAGACTAGAAAACAATTATACACAACTATCGATCTACGTAAATTTTTTTTTTATTATTGTGTATTTGAGGCACAGCGAAATAATATCTCGCGACTCCATACATTTACTGTAAAAGATCACAAGTGATGAGCTTGGGCTCCCTGTGCATATAGTAGAGCGAAAACACTAGAACCATGCATGAAACAAAATCAAATTGTTAGTGTGTAATAGTTCTTATTTAGTGACTATTAGTTACTATGAAAGACAAGTAAAGTTGTAATGAGATATTGTTTCCTTTTGTATTTGATCAAGGGAGCACGGCAGACTGTTGTTTGTGGTTTGGATATAATCGTTCTTTTGAAGGTTTTAAATTACAACCATCTTTTCAAAGTTTTAAATTACATAAACGGCTTATTTCGTCAATCGACTGACCAGTAAAAATGCGGGCACAAATATCATTGCCGAGCGAGTCCCATAGGGACGAGCAATGTACGAGTGTCACCCGAGAGTTGTAACTCCCCGCGAGCCCCGGAGGCCCTCGTCCCTTCGGGACTCGCTCGCAGAGGCAGGCGCGCCCACATTTTCCCCTTGCTAGCGGATAGTCCCATTAATCTACCAATTTAGCTGTTGATGTAATTTAAAACGTTGAAAATATCGTTGTAATGCACTAGTCAGTTGTTTCCCCCACCCCCCCACCCCCGGGATATGTGGGGAATTTACCGGGCAATATAGGGAGAAAACAAGTGACTTTTGACTATTTTCGAGCACCACCCCCCAGGGGATTTATTTAAAAATACCAGCCACGTTCCCCAAGTCCCCCGGGTAATTTACTTCAGGAGCCTGGTAACTAGTGTGATTTCAAAATGGCGGCGATGCGATGATAGCAGTGCACAAGTTAGGACAAAAACCTTTGTTTGTTTTGTTATTGTTTTGCTTTATCATGTGTTGTTGATTGGATATTTTGAATGTTTTGCTTCCCTTTTTCCTTTTAAACGGAAAAGTGTTTTTAATCGACAGAATGAAACATTGAAATCGTTTTGGACAGGGTTTTTTTAAATACTTGCAAACTATCTACAACAGGAGAAGTGAGTACGCCAAGAGATTTTCAAATGAAGGGAAACTTATTAATGATTATTTCCTAATAAAATATTTGCCAAAGGATGAAATTATTATAAATAAACTAATTGTTTATTGGCAAAATCTTTCATTGAAAGCAAAATGCACAATTCTTTTACAAGGTTCTGATGATTTAAGTACTGAAAAGAACAACTCTTTATTTCTCGCAGTTCAAAAGTACATTATTGACACAAATCGTTTTTCTTCCAGCTAAATTTCTTCCTTTCTTTTCCTAACTAGTATCTAACTAGTATATCAATTTCACTTTCTAATTTATAACGTATATATCTATTGTATTATTAGTACATATTTATTGTAACATTATCTTAATTTTTTTTTTTTTTCTCGCCTTGCTTCTCCGTTTTGTATCTATGTAAATTTGTAATTAGTATGTAAGCCCCTAGATGAGCTCTGCTCTTGGGCAAACATATTGTAAAAAAATACGTTTAAAAAAAAAAAAAAAAATTATTATAAATAAACTTATAAGGGACGGACCATTAGATTTTTGAGTGGGGGTGGGCAAATACCAAAAAAAAATTCGAGCACAGCCTAAAAGTGGAAAAAAAAATTCGAGCACATCAAATATTCTGAAAAAAAAGATCGTGCAAGGTGAAAAAAAAATTCGTGCACATACTTAGAGTGGGAAAAAAATATCGTGCAAAAAAAATTGCCCCCCCCCCTCCCCCCCCCCGTGCACATACTTAGAGTGGGAAAAAAATATCGTGCAAAAAAAATGCCCCCCCCCCCCCCCCCCCTTCAAAAATCTAATGGTCCGTCCCTAATAACCTTTAATGCATTGGTAATTGTTTATTTATTTATTTATTTATTTAATATAGAAGAGACAGATGTGTATTGCTATTGTCAGCAAGTATGGCTTGATGGTTGGATGTGACTTAGAAAATTGCCCATTTGAGTGGTTTCACATAGAATGTTTAGGGATCAAAGAAGAGCCAATGTCATCAGAATGGTTTTGTCTATCATGTTTGAAAGAAAATGATTAAGGTGACTGGCTACTTTTGAACGCTTTGGAACGTTCGATTAGATCGAGCCCACGATGTGCGCGCACACAAAAACCGCTGAATAAAATACAAATTTTTATTTACACGTTTTGAACTTCAACAGGGCAAAACCCTCGAATTTTGCACGGGACTCTATACTTTTGTTATGCTTAGTTGAAAGAACCTAATAAAATATACGCTATATCATATTTTTTTAAAAAGTTAATTTTTCTAAAACATGCAAAAAAAATTGATTTTCGTAGCCGATTTTTTGTCCGACTTTATGTGAAAGGACGAAATATGTCAGATCAAGGTATTTCTTTGTCTTTTATTCAAAACCATCCATGTTGTATTGTAGAATGATTCATTACCCAGCATATCATTTCTGCTTGATATAGTATGAAAAAACTATTTTCTTACGAGTCGTGATTTTTTTCATATCGCTTAGGTTTTCCTTCAAAATCTCGCGCGTAGGCGTTCATTAAATGTTGATTATCTCAAAATTGAGTTCAGGACACCCCATGTTTCATTTCATTTTTGGAATCAGCATTAAATTTCACATTAAAAAATCGTAGTTTAAAGAAAAGTTTAACCGGCATTATTTCCAAAAGTAGCCAGTCACCTTCAAACAAAGTTTCAACACTATTTGTCAGAGTCATGTTTAAAAAGTCTATTTTCATTCTCACTATTGCCCTGGAGGTAGGGGATTTTTACTGCTAATTTTACCCCATACCCTGGGGAATTTCTTTAAAATTACCATTTGCATTTTCAAATTTCCCCCACTATGTCCCGGGGGTGTGGGGGGGGGGGGGGGGGGGGGGGTGGTGGAAACAACTGACTAGTGCATAATTTAAAACCTTCAAAAGATCGAATATATCCAAACCACAAACAACAGTCTGCCGTGCTCCCTTGATTTGATGTTTCTGGTTGTCATTGAGTGATACTGACTAAATAGTCACTAAATAGAAACTATTAGTTAGTAACTATTTTGTTTTTATTTCATGGTTCTAGTGTTTTCACTCTA
Source organism: Metridium senile (assembly GCA_949775045.1). Classification (NCBI taxonomy): domain Eukaryota; kingdom Metazoa; phylum Cnidaria; class Anthozoa; order Actiniaria; family Metridiidae; genus Metridium; species Metridium senile. The sequence goes on along the minus strand of OX459108.1, from coordinate 2,215,676 downwards.
CCATTACCAGAATGCTTTGCCTATTTTAATTGTGAAATACTAACTGCGGTTTTCGACTTTCTGCGAATTCAGACATTCCAACGGCTTGTTTTGAAATACGTATTTCACTGCAGTCAATCAAGGATTTAAAAGGTACCAACTAATTAATTAGTTTTGATTGACGACAGAAAAAAACGTATTTCACAACAAGCCGTTGAAATGTTTGAGTTCGCAGAAAGTAGAAAACCGCAGTAATGCTTAAGAGGGAATACAAATTTGAAGAAATAAAATTCATAAAGCATTCTTGGTCTGATACTAAAATGACGTCATGTTGAAAATGTCTTCCAGGCGAACGCGAAGCTGCTCACAAGAAAGCCTTCACAAAATGGATCAACGCAAAGCTATCGCAAGTGTGTATCAGTGTATTAAACAAATATTACAATTACATACATCTTGATAGGACTTTCTATAATAATAATAATAATAATAATAATAATAATAATAATAATAATAATAATAATAATAATAATAATAATAATAATAATAATAATAATAATAATAATAATAATTACAATTTACAATTCAAGTTTCTGCATAAAATGTTTAAAATTAAAGATGTTCAAAAACAAATGTTTTTAAGATATTTTTAATCAATTTTAAAATATTTATTGTTAGTGTTAAAAATCTATCTATCCATCTATCATCGCTATTTAATATAATAATTCGATACACAAACCAGGTTGAGAACCTTGTAAGATCTTATAAGTAAATATCATCCAAGATCTTACTAAAACGTACCTTTAACCCGTTTTGTATTTTATTAACAGCACAGCCCACCTTCTAGTATCAATAACATCGGTACAGACTTGTCCGATGGAAAAGAACTGTTGAACCTACTAGAAGTACTCACTGGGAAAAAACTGGTACGTATACGGCAATAATTGTACAATTAATACTTCAATAGTCACCTTCACAGCTCCCTGCGCCATCTTGAAAGGTAGCCGGGCCTTTGCATCGAAGCGACGCGAACGTTGAAGCTACGATTTATCGTGCAACTTGTCTCGCGAAAACAATTATTGCAGGTTGCACGATCGTTTTTCACGTTTGAATTATCCTTTTTTTCGCGAGATAAATTGCAACTGAAATCGTGCGTTTGACATATCATGCATGGTCTCGTGCAACCTGAAATATTTTTTTAGCGAGACAAGTTGCACGAGAAATCGTAGCGTGTGACACGGGCTTAAGAGCAAGAAGGAATTCGTAAAGGAACACACGAGGCGTAGCCGTATTTTTAATAACAATATATTATTCGTATCAATAACTATTTTCGTAATATATTATTCACTTTACAGAAAAAAGAGAAAGGAAACCTTCGTGTACATAAAATCAACAACGTGGAACGAGCTCTCGTCGTGTTGGACGAATGTAGTGTAAGTATAACTGTAACTTTGATAATTATTAAGTCTGTATCCCACCTTATGCTGACATTTATACTAGATCTTAACCACACTTGGGATTGGGGAGCACAGCGGTCAAACGACTACGCATGCATGGCAAAATTTTCACAGTGGTAAACTTGCCATTGTAAACATTAGGAATTACGGACTACTGTGTTTGAAGCCAATTTATAAGAAATTCCCTGAATATATAAGCTTGAAGTTTCGTGTACATAACCTTTGTTATATTGTAAAGCTACCATGAGTCTATACTTTTGTATTTTTCTTTATATTTTGAGAAAAATACGATGAAAGTCGTACACTCCATCGTTTTTTATAGAGTCCGTACGAATGTCAGATTTGTGTGATGGATCATTTTACTTGGGGTTTTTTTTTCGCGCATGCGCATGTGTTGGCGACTGTAGACGTGTGAGACTGCAAGTAATAGTTACATGCATTCATCAATTTATATATAAAAAGCTTCTATTTCTTTCTGTGATAGGTTAAGCTGGTTGGAATCAATGGGTTCGATATTGTCGACGGGAAAATCCGCGTGATCCTGGGACTGCTATGGAGTATTATTCTACGATTTCAGGTGAGTCACGTGATATTGAGTCATTCCTTGTTATGTTTCTTATAATATACATTTTACCTTTCTTACAATAACAATTATGGGCAAACTATTTGGGAAAATTGCCCTTTAAGTGATGTGGGGATTTCCAGTCTCAGAATGCCTGTACATTGTGAAGGCTACCTCATCAATGTTGAGGTTTCTTTTCGGAAATGCCTGCATGTACAGTGTAAAGGTCCCAGTCTGAAATGTGCGCCTCTCACTGCTGTGGTCCAGTACGTACGAGTCTCCACTTGGACGTGGATTATATGTTTTTGGGGTTTTTCTCCGGAGTATCCGGTTTCCCTCCTTCCCCAAAGATCAACCTGTGAGCAGAGTTGTGTACATATTGAACGTAGTGGTAGTGAATGTGAGTGGAAGTGGAAGTGACCCTTACGGGAAGAGCCCCGAAGGAGAGTGATGATTGTAAGATATACGTTCATACGACTTTATTCGGTTTCAGGTGCAAGAAGTCATGCAACAGGAAGGCAATGCAGAAGCGTCCAAGAGCTTTGCTGTAGAGAAGAGATTACTTGAATGGTGCAAAGATAGACTAGATGGGTAAATAAGAAACATATAAAGAACTAGTTCCCAGTCGTCTCTCACGTGCTTCCAAGGACGCGCGCGCAAGGATCGAAGGAAGGGGAAAAGGAGACTGGAAAATCTTTAGTCGAAAACTTGTAAAAAGGAGTGGAAAAGTCGTTTTAGGTCAATTTAAAGCCACGTTTTCTGCGAGTGCTCTTTCCAAGTCAATATGTTTAATTGGTATTTCGTATCAGCTATGACGGTTTTGACAATGATTTGATTCTGACTATTTTCTAAACTGGCATCATATAAGCGCCATTGAGCATCATCAATTGGAAATAGCGCTCATATAAATAAATAAAGTTATTATTATTATTATTATTATTATTATTATTATTATTATTATTATTATTATTATTATTATTATTATTATTATTATTATTATTATTATTATTATTATTATTATTATTATTATTATTATTATTATTATTATTATCCACGTTATCCGCCGCATTAAAGCATCCGTAGCCATCTTGATAACACTATTTTCCAGTCGTCTCTATTCTTTGCCTTTTCCTTGACCCTTTGTGCACATGCATATGAGAAGTGACTGAGGACGAGTCAGAAACAGTCTCCAATATTTATTCGCAGACTCAATAATTAAGGTCACGTGAATTTAACTTCCTCAAATCATCTGTATTTCCTTTCCAGGTACGATGTCAAAATTTCTGACTTCTCTGGAAGCTGGCGAGATGGCAAAGCATTCAACGCTCTTCTCCATTCGTACGGGTGAGTACGATATAGTTATCATCATCATCACTATCATCATCATCATCATCATCATCACTATCATCATCATCACTATCATCATCATCATCATCATCATCACTATCATCATCATCACTATCATCATCATCATCATCACTATCATCATCATCATCATCACTATCATCATCATCACTATCATCATCATCATCATCATCACTATCATCATCATCACTATCATCATCATCACTATCATCATCATCACTATCATCATCATCACTATCATCATCATCATCACTATCATCATCATCATCACTATCATCATCATCACTATCATCATCATCACTATCATCATCATCACTATCATCATCACTATCATCATCACTTTCATCATCATCACTATCATCATCATCACTATCATCATCATCATCATCATCACTATCATCATCATCACTATCATCATCATCACTATTATCATCATCACTATCATCATCATCACTATCATCATCATCACTATCATCATCATCATCATCATCATCACTATCATCATCATCACTATCATCATCATCACTATCATCCATCATCATCATCATCACTATAATCATCATCACTATCATCATCACTATCATCATCATCACTATCATCCATCATCATCATCATCATCACTATCATCATCATCACTATCATCATCATCATCATCACTATCATCATCATCAGTATCATCATTATCATCAAAGGTCATGAATAATTAATGAGCAAAAGAATTCACGTCCGTGACGGAGGTTGTATATCCGATACAGATTCGCCCTGCTTTGCATAAGTTTTAACTTGAATTTTCTCGGCCAGATTTACTTTTATCTTGACAATTTTAGTAAAATATTAAAGAACTAATGTTGGAGTTTCATAAGTACTATACAATATTCGTGTCCGATCTGTATGAGATATACAGTAGCTCGTCTTCGACTCACCACTGTATATCAGGCTCATGCAGATCGGCCACTCATATTGTATTTAAGCAATAGAAAACTCAGGAAGATTGGTAGAATTCTCGATGGCTATGCAAACCCTCGACTTCGTCTCGGGTTGCATAACCGTCTCGAATTCTCCCAACCTCCCCTCGTGTTTATATCAGGCTATGCAAACACGGAAAAAGTTTTCTATTGCTTTTATAAAATATTTTTGACACAAATTACAAAACACAAATGTCATGACGTCACAACTGTGTTTGCATACTCTTATGCAAACACACCTCTCGGCCAATCACAGCGTGCGTAGTATCTCAAATATTTTATAAATAGTACTAATACTAATAACAAATGATATATGATCATATGATCATAATATATGATCATATGATCATATGATCATAAATTTCGATCATCATCACCATCATCATGATGACTATCACCATCATTATTGTTACAATCATCATCATCATCAATCATCTTCATCATCATCATTACCATCATAATCATCACAATCACCATCGTCCTCGCCATCTTGTTCACCATCACTATCATCATTATCATCGACCTAATAAAATATTCACTAGTACATTGTATCATCATAATATTCTTCTTCATTGCATTCCAGGCCCGATGTGTTCGATTTCTCGACCTTGTCTGGCATGGACGAACGCGAGCGTCTAGAACACGCCTTCACTAAGGGAGAAAATGACTTTGATATTCCAAGGATTCTAGATTCATCTGATGTGTATGTCGAGAGACCAGACAAGAAGTTGATAATCCTCTGTCTCTCTCACTGGTATGATTACCTAGAAGGCACAAAGGCTAAAAGCAGACAACAAAAGGTACATACTGTTTTGTACGCTTAATGTTATTGTAAAGAGTATTATACTGCGGTTTTCGACTCTCTGCGCACTCAGACATTTCAACGGTTAGTTGTGCAATTTTGGGTTTTGGCTGCCGTCAATCAAAAACATAAAAGTTGCAGAGTAATTAGCAACAGCCAAAAACTAGCAGCTAGCCGTTGCATGCAATGTCTAAGTTCGGAGAAAGTCGAAAACCGCAGTAAAATAGATTAATTGCGCTGTGCTGTGCTGTGCTGTGCTGTGCTGTGCTGTGCTGTGCTGTGCTGTGCTGTGCTGTGCTGTGCTGTGCTGTGCTGTGCTGTGCTGTGCTGTGCTGTGTTAACGTCTCATTACTATGTTTATAAACAGGTCGATGAACAAGAGGTTGTCATAGCAATAGACGAGAAGCCAGTAGAACATGGGGTCCAAGATACATGGGATGTAGTGGATGCAGGACCTACAAGGTATGTAATTCAGTAGTAATTGCGGCTCGTCGTTGTATATCCAGGGGCGGATCTAGGGGTGTCCCTATTGGCACCGGACACCCCCCCCCCCCCCACCCCCCTAGCGCCGCAATTACCCCTACTTTATTTAAGACATTTAGAGACCGGACACCTCCTAACACCACAAGAGCCCTTCATTTGCAATTGGGACACTCCCCTGAGATATCCCACACAGATCGGTCGTTCGTATTGTATATAATACATAAATCAGTGTTTGTGAAAGCGTTCCTTATTCTTTTAGATCCGACGAAGAGTGTAAAGCTGCTCAGAAGGAGGTTAATCGTAAGCTCGACGATCTCGACGCTGCTATTGACGACGCTGAGTCACGTAAACCAACGACAAGGCAAAAAGACCTTGCTGATCTTGACTCGTGCAAGGAACAACTAGATAAACAAAATGTGAGTCTTTAAATAATCGTATCTTTACGATTACAACACTCCAGTTTCACAATGTCTAATACGTACCGCTGTACTATTTGAGAAAAAGCGCATTCAATTCGCACAAAGCTAAGCCTCGATTTGTTGTGAAAATATTCCCAAATTCCAAGCAAAGCACGGGAAAATACTACTGCAATAGAAACCACATTTAAATACACATAAATACACACTTACTCCGAATCGACATTAAAACCCTTAAAATATTCCACGGGCTGTAGTCAAATTCTGAAGAATATACTCACTCTATTGGGACTGAGGTTGATCGGCGAGAGTTGTGAAAAGGACTATATTGTGAATGTGAGGATTGCAATTACGATAACGATTCAAATTTTCATTACGATTGCGATTGCGATAACGATTCAGATTTTCATTACGATTGCGATAACGATTACGATAACGATTCAAATTTTCATTACGATTGCGATTACGATTCAAATTTTCATTACCATTGCGATTGCGATTACAATTCAAATTTTCATTACGATTGCGATTGCGATAACGATTCAAATTTTTATAACGATTGCGATCACGATAACGATTCAGATTTTCATTACGATTGCGATTGCAATTACGATAACGATTCAATTTTCATTACGATTGCGATTGCGATTACGATTCTAAAGTTTTCGTTACGATTGTGTTTACGATTTCTTCCAGCGATACATGCGATCGTTGGACTCACTAGATCAAACCAAAACAGACGTTTTCAAAGACGTAGACCAGACTATCAACGATGGCTACTGTGACCAGAACGAGGCTGAGCGGTACAATGGCAGGATGAGGTCTGTCGATGACCGAATCAAGGGACTTCGAGACGAGGGTGCAACTGACAAAGAAAGGTAATTCCAATCTAACTAAAAATAATGTTCTTGTGGAGTTTTGGGAAAATCGTGTTTTGGAGATCCTGTGCTATTAGGTACCCTTCCTCTCTTTCTTTCCCCCTTTGCTTATTTTTTGCTCGGTTGTATTTCTCGCTCGTTATAACACAGGAACCCCAAAAAGCCTGTTTTGCAGAGTAAATTTCTCCCTTCTCCCCTTTTCAAAATAACTTTGAACAATGGATTTAAGTTGAGGTTTTAATTTTGGGGCCAAGTTTTTTTTGTTTTTTACCAAAATATATGACTTCAATTCATTGTTTGGAAAAAAAATATGCATATAACTGTATAATAACATAATTGAAATGCGTTCGGTGTATAAGTAAGAATAATACATGATAAAAATATCATATGCCTTTGGCGGGACTAAGTTCCGACAATTAGGGCAAATGTAATATTTCACATGTATCTGTATCTAACTGTAATACTAAGCAATTATTGGATGAGGTTGAGTATGATATCGTAAATTATCAAGACCGAGGTCTGTGTTATCTGCCGAAGCCTCCTGGCTGAGGCAGATAATACTGACTCGAGGTCTTGATAATTTACGATATCATGCGAAAACCGAATTCAATAATTGTTTTATTATACATTTTTTAAAGTAAAAGTACAATTATAATCAGGTAAAAGAGACAATAACAAGCAAATCTCGCTACCATTTTCACATCAACTCCCTGAGAACGGAGAGAGCCTGGGAACTTGACAGTGATAACTACAGACAATGCAATTATCACTGTCAAGTTCACATGCTATTCAGATTTAGCCGTGTGCTCTCAGCCAATCAGATTCAATGTAGTTAGTAAAATGTATAATAACAGCTATTATAGGCCAATGGGCAATATTATATTGTAACATCACTGATACTATCAAGTCCAGAATGCTTTCTCTAGTTTCTTTTGTGAAATATTTAGCGCCAATTGTCCCCTTTACGGTTCCCTGCGCCATCTTGAAAGGTAGCCGGGCCTTTGCTTTGAAGCAGAACGAACGTTGAGTTCGCAATATAGAGACGTGAATAGTTGTCCGGCAAGGTGTTAAAAGGTCTCTATCTTTGCAAGCTCAACGTTAATTCGTCTTGCTTCAATGTTATAAAGGCCCGGCTACAATTCAAGATGACGCAGGGAACTATGCAGGGGACTATTGCTCAACTAATCACAGAAGGGTTTAATAATTTGAATAATGATATAGAAAGCTCATGAAGCATTCTGGTATACTGATAGTAAAATGACTCCATCATTAAGTTAAGTCAACATTTTTTACGGTGTCACACTTTCAGCATTTGTAAATTTACATATCATTATTTGCAATCGTTATTCACTCTGATGGTGGTCGCTGTGTAAGACGGCCGAAACGTCAATACGTTTTGTCAAGTAATAAAAATCTCAAATGATCTCCACTCAAGCACAATGCTTAATCCTGAGTTCAAACCTTTCTCATCATTTTTTACGGTGTTACAAATTTCATTATATTACTTATCATTTATATCAAATACCGACGCAGCCTATACTAGTTTACTCGCTAGTTTCCATTTTTTACGGTGTTACAAATTTCATTCTATTACCTATCATTTATATCAAACACCGACGCAACCTATACTAGTTTACTCGCTAGTTTCCATTTTTTACGGTGTTACAAATTTCATTCTATTACCTATCGTTTATATCAAACACCGACGCAGCCTATACTAGTTTACTCGCTAGTTTCCATTTTTTACAGTGTTACAAATTTCATTCTATTACCTATCGTTTATATCAAACACCGACGCAGCCTATACTAGTTTACTCGCTAGTTTCCATTTTTTACAGTGTTACAAATTTCATTCTATTACCTATCGTTTATATCAAACACCGACGCAGCCTATACTAGTTTACTCGCTAGTTTCTATTTTTTACGGTGTTACAAATTTCATTCTATTGCCTATCGTATATATCGAACACCGACGCAGCCTATACTAGTTTACTCGCTAGTTTCCATCCATCATTTATAATTAATTATTGTTTGTTTTAGGATTATCTCGGCGTACAGCGTGTTTCTTAAACAAAACCTTCATAACATGGAAGACTTTGTGGCGAAGTCAGAAAAGCACATCCAGAAGACAAAAGATGTTGGTAGTGACTACGAGACACTGAAACAACAACAAGAAGAGCACCAGGTGATGAAAATAGGATGGTGATGGTGATGATGATGATGATGATGATGATGATGATGATGATGATGATAATGGAGATGATAATGTGTTTTGCTGATGACAATAATGATGGTGATGGTAGTGATGGTGTTGGTGATGGTACTACTGCTGATGGTGATGATTGTGGTGATGGTGATAATGGTGATGAGAGTGATGTTGGTCATGATAATGATGGTATTGATGATAATGATCATGATGATGATTATTATTATGATGGTGGTGGTGGTGATGATGATGATGATGATGGTGGCGATGATGTTCATAATGAATTATTATTTTGACATACTGAAACTACAATTTATTGTAAAATACTAACAACCAATGTCTATTTCTCCTAGAAATTCCAAGAAGACCTGAGTGATCACAAATTCATCGATATGGTTCTCGAAGTCGACGTATCTGATCCTACAATCGACAGCAAGTCACGTGACAATATCAAATCAATCAGTAAACGATGGAAGACCGTGTGGGACTGGTCTGGAGACCGCAAAAAGTTGTTGATGAGGTCGTTAGTAGACTGGCAGAAGTTTAGGGATGAAGAGTTAATCTTGTTGAACTGGTTAGCTGGCAAGGAGAAGGCGTTGAAGGATATTGCTAAGACGGACTTGAGGGACCAGGCTGAAGTAAAGAAGAGTGAATTGATGCTTGATGTAAGTAGTGCTTTTCACTTTCTTGTTGTTATTCTTCTTCTTCTTCTTCTTCTTCTTCTTCTTCTTCTTCTTCTTCTTCTTCTTCTTCTGTTCTTTGTCTTAACTAACGAAGCCTCACTGCTTCAGCACTTAACTTGCTATTGCCCAAAACAACTTCGTTGATCACTTTGGACGAATTAAAAAAATTGCATTACGATTTAACTGTGAGTTGACGAAACATTTTCTCTTTTTCGCGCAGCAAATTCAACAAGAGCTGAATGAACAAGAAGTGAGATTAGACATACTCCATGACTGTGGCGAGAAGCTCATGAAGAACGCATGCGATGATAAGGAGGCGAAGGAAGAAATCGAGAAACAGTTGAAAGACTTCGATGGATGCTGGAATGATATAGCCACTCAGGTTATCGAGGGAAAGGAAAAGGTATATTTGAAAAACGCGCGCGCGTGCTGGATGCAGTTATAAAGCACACAGGGTTGTCAGAACACGAGAGAAGTGTTAAGAGAAGCACGATGCGAATAATCTCTTGTTTTACTTCCCTAGCTCCAAAATAGCACTAATAAAATACAAGAAATGCGGACAGAAATGGTCGAGCGCAAACACCATATGGAATAAAATCAAATTGCTACTGTAGTATAGAGTGCAAACACTATACCCATGAAATAGATTCAAATTGCTAGTGTGAAATAGAGCGCAAACACCATATCCATTTGATTTTGATATCCATTTGCTGTAGAATAGAGCACAAACACTATATCCATGCAATAGAATCAAATTGCTACTGTGGAATAGAGCACAAACACTATATCCATGAAATAGAATCAAATTGCTACTGTGGAATAGAGCACAAACACTATATCCATGAAATACAATCAAATTGCTACTGTGGAATAGAGCACAAACACTATATCCATGAAATAGAATCAAATTGCTACTGTGGAATAGAGCGCAAACACTATATCCATGAAATACAATCAAATTGCTACTGTGGAATAGAGCGCAAACACTATTTATGAATGAAATAGAATCAAATTGCTACTGTAGTAGAGCGCAAACACTATATATGAATGCAATAGAATCAAATTGCTACTGTGGAATAGAGCGCAAACACCATATCCATGAAATAGAATCAAATTGCTACTGTGGAATAGAGCGCAAACACTATATCCATGGAATAGAATCAAATTGCTACTGTGGAAAAGAGCAATGTATTTCTTCATATCATACTCAGAGTCAGTCAATAATATCTAATTGTACTTCCCCTGTAGCTCCAAAATGCCAGTAATAAGATACAAGAAATGCAGACAGAAATGGACGAGGTGAATGAGTGGATGGATGAAGCAAACAAGCTGATGGAAGATCACGACAGCGAAGAAAATCTTGAAGAACAGAACAAGATCAAAGACAAAATTGAGGTGAGAAAAATGGTTGCATATGCACTGCCGTAGTAAACTATATGCATATTTGGCAAATATCTCAAGGAACGTCCTTGGCTTAGAGATAAAATCGAGCGCGCTTCGTCAAACCAACAACTGATGTGAAAAATGATTGGTTTATACTTAGGCCTCTTCTACACGAATCCGATCCGGCTGAAACCGCATAGAAATATTTGCGTCCACACGAATCCTATTGATCGTTTCCTATTCAAAAGTATGCGGTTTCAGTGACCGGATTCACTGGATTCGTGTGGACGATAGGCCGATTCGCATCAAAACGTATGCGGTTTCAAAAGTATCCGGATCCGTGTAGCCGGGGCTTACATACACTTCATGACTCACTAACCTGCATTGAGGGACGTAAAAGAACTACTGAGGATGTTACAAATCTGTCTGTGCATAACCCGGTCAACCTCATTGACTGGCTCATACTAACACACACTACACTCACTAACCTGCATTAAGGGATATGTAAAAGAACCACTGACGATGTAACAAATCCCGGCTGTGACCACCCTCAGTGACTGGCTCATACTAGCACACACTACACTCACTAACCTGCTTTAAGGGATACTGATGTAAAAGAACCGCTGACGATGTAACAAATCCCGGCTGTGACCACCCTCAGTGACTGGCTCATACTAACACACACTAAACTCACTAACTTGTATTTGAGGGACGTAAAAGAACCACTGAGGACGTTACACACCCAGGCCATGAACACCCTCAGTGACTGGCTCATTATTACACAAATGCGCACTAACACTCCACTGACAACTTTTTCAAAAAAAAATAGATTTAAATCGCCTCTGTTTTCAAGTTCATATACTGAATCAATCAATAAATTGTTTTCACACTAAACTATGTTTCACTTTTAGTTAAAATGTGATGAGCGCCCGCAAACACTGAACCGTGTCCAGCGGGCTAATCGTCTAGCGAAAGATCTAGAGTCAATGATGAGCCCAGAATCCTCAACAAAACTCAAGGAAGATGTGGACACGTTTAATGAGAAATGGAAAGACACAAACGCAGCACTCGAAAGCTTCAGCGATAAGGGATATAATGAGAAATCAGAATGCTGTTTAATGAGAATTATAAAGAGAAAATTTAAATCTACTAATAACTAAGACATAACAATTGAGCGCGCATACATATATCCATGACCGAAATAATGTCAAATTGCTAATGTGGAATAAAGCGCAAATATGGAATAGAATAAAATTGCTAGCGCGGAGTAGAGCGTAAACGTACACTATCCATAAAAAAACAATAAAATCAAATTTCAACTGCGGAATTAATTTAGCACAAACACTAATGTATGAAATAGAATAAAATTGCCACTGTAGAATAGAGCTCAAACACTATATCCATGGAAATAGAATCAAATTGCTACTTTGGAATAGAGCGCAAACACTATATCCATGAAATAAAATAAAATTGCTATTGTGCAGTAGAGCACAAACACTATATCCATGAAATAGAATCAAATTGCTAATGTGGAATAAAGCGCAAATATGGAATAGAATAAAATTGCTAGCGCGGGGTCGAGCGTAAACACTATCCATAAAAAAAAATCAAATTTCTACTGTGGAGAATCAAATTGCTACTGTAGAATAGAGCTCAGACACTATATCCATGGAAATAGAATCAAATTAATTGTTACTGTGGAATAGAGCGCAAATATAAGCATAAAATACATACACAATCTAAATCACTTCTATATTAGTTTTAATAACGAAAATAATTCATAGATCCACTATCCATTGTGTTCTATCTTAGTTACTGTTGCTACGTCCGACAAGCCAAATACGTTTTTCTCAATATACAGCACGAATATACATAGATTGCTGAAAACGTTAACTCTGTCTTGGAATTTATGTATTCTTAGGGGCTGTTTATATGAAAGCGAGTTATCCCTGCTAGCCGGGATAACTCTTTTGTTTTGTATTCCCCGGGGGAGTCGACTCGAAACAATAGAGTTATCCCGGCTAGCAGGGACAACTCGCCCTCATATAAAAAGCCCCTAAGAGTACGTTAGGAAAAAACAGTAAATGCGGTAAATCTTTCTGAAGTCTACGATGATTGTCGGACATTCTATATTCCAGTGGGAATACTGCGCAATTGTTTCATGTTCACCCAAGCAAATTATGGATCTATGAATTTACTTGTAAGATATTCAAGAATAGAAACAATTTTAGGCGATTCAGGGCGATTTAAGGCGATTTAAGGCGATTTAAGGCAACTTAAGGACCCCAGGCCTTATACAAACACATATAATATAATGTGTAAAGAATGATATTATGCAATATAAACGCCGGGGAAGAAATTCAATTGTATTTTTCATCAGTCCACCAATTTGCTCTTTCTAATATAAAGGCTTGGTTACTTTTCAACATGGCGGCGGTAAGGAAACGAAACAGCTAATAATAAACAAATGCCCTGAAAGCCTCGCTCTGATGATGTCAAAGTGAAAGTGAGGTTAGCTGGGCATTTGAACATAATTAGCTGAAGAAGGTCTGTAGCGTTTGTTAAGTTTAGTTTAGTGTGTTTGTAAAATATATTTTGAAAAGAATGTCAATAAAAACGAATAAATGATTAACACATCTATTTGCAGTCTATCTATTTCGTGTACAACCTTTTTGAAATAGGTGTATGCCTATCGTTCCTTTCCGTCTTGCTTGGAATGACCTATCGCCTTTGACAACCTTTTTGAAATAGGTGTATGTCTATAATTCCTTTCCGTCTTGGAATGACCTATCGCCTTGGACAACCCTTTTGAAATAGGTGTATGCCTATAATTCCTTTCCGTTCTGCAATAACCTATCGCCTTGGACAACCTTTTTGAAATAGGTGTATGCCTACAATTCATTTCCGTCTTGTAATAACCTATCGCCTTGGACAACCTTTTTGAAATAGGTGTATGCCTATAATTCCTTTCCATCTTGGAATGACCTATTGCCTTAGACAACCTTTTTGAAATAGGTGTATGCCTATAATTCCTTTTCGTCTTGGAATGACCTATCACCTTGGACAACCTTTTTGAAATAGGTGTATGCCTATAATTCCTTTCCGTCTTGGAATGACCTATCGCCTTGCACAACCTTTTTGAAATAGGTGTCTGCCTATAATTCCTTTCCATCTTGGAATGACCTATTGCCTTGGACAACCTTTTTGAAATAGGTGTATGCCTATAATTCCTTTCCATCTTGGAATGACCTATTGCCTTGGACAACCTTTTTGAAATAGGTGTATGCCTATAATTCCTTTCCGAATGGAATGACCTATTGCCTTACACAACCTTTTTGAAATAGGTGTATGCCTATAATTCCTTTCCATCTTGAATGACCTATTGCCTTAGACAACCTTTTTGAAATAGGTGTATGCCTATAATTCCTTTCCATCTTGGAATGACCTATCGCCTTGCACAACCTTTTTGAAATAGGTGTCTGCCTATAATTCCTTTCCATCTTGGAATGACCTATTGCCTTTGACAACCTTTTTGAAATAGGTGTATGCCTATAATTCCTTTCCGATTGGAATGACCTATCGCCTTGGACAACCTTTTTGAAATAGGTGTATGCCTATAATTCCTTTCCATCTTGGAATGACCTATCGCCTTGCACAACCTTTTTGAAATAGGTGTATGCCTATAATTCCTTTCCGATTGGAATGACCTATCGCCTTGCACAACCTTTTTGAAATAGGTGTATGCCTATAATTCCTTTCCATCTTGGAATGACCTATTGCCTTACACAACCTTTTTGAAATAGGTGTATGCCTATAATTCCTTTCCGACTGGAATGACCTATCGCCTTTTAAAATAGGTGCATGCCTGAAAGTCATCCACGTTTCGGAATGAAAAGGTGACATAATAATAGATGTCATACCCACAGTTCCTTTCGGCCGTACCGTTCGCGTTTGCATTTAACTCCTTGTTTAAAACAGGTGTATTTACTAGCTTCTAGCAAGCTGACTCTTGAATAGCTACTTTGTTAAGATGCGAGTTTAGAGTGGTTTTCTTTGTTTCCAAGGACCTGACTTTCTTACCATGAGGGCGCCAACACATCTTCACCAAATCATCCTTAAAAGCTGAGCTGTAAAATACATAGATCAGCGGATTTACCAATGAACTACATAACACCAAAAGGGACGTTGCTATCGAAACGTTGACGATGACGTCAGCAGGCGTGGTATCTAAGCCTCCGTGTGCGCGAATGGTTGCTAAGGTGATGTTCGGAGCCCAGCAAATTACGAAACCGCTGACCACGGTAATAAGCATTTTTGCAGCTTTAGTTTTGGATTTTGCGGCTGCTTTGCGTACTAAACCATTGTGGCTTCGACGACGTAGAGTAACGAATATCGCTGTGGAATGATAATAATGATTATTATTATACTATTGATGATAATAAATATTGATGATGGTGATGTTTAATGAATGTGATGATAATGATCATAAAGATGATGATGGTGGTCGATGATGATAATGATGACAAAGATTGTCCATGATGGTGATGATGATGATGATGATGACAGATGATCATCATGAAAGTGATGGTGATAATCACAATATCAATGATGATGATGAAGAGAATGATGGTGATCAAGGTATCAATGATGATGAATGATAATGATGATGATGATGATGGTGATGATAATTATGATGATGATGATGGTGATGATGATGATAATTATGATGATGATGATGATGATGATGATTATGAAGATGATGATGGTGATGATGAATGATGATGATGATGATGATGATGGTGATGATGATGATAATTATGATGATGATGATGGTGATGATGATGATAATTATGATGATGATGATGATGATGATAATTATGAAGATGATGATGGTGATGATGAATGATAATGATGATGATGATGATGGTGATGATGATGATGATGATGATGATGATGATAATTATGATGATGATGATGGTGATGATGAATGATAATGATGATGATGATGATGTTGATGATGATGATAATTATGAAAATGATTGGACAATCATATCATTCCAATAATGTTTAATAACATACCCGTGTAGGCAATAACAAGGGTTACCAAGGGAACCACAAAAGTCATCACCATGGAAACAGTAACGGAGATCCCTCCCACGATGTCTGGTGTGACGTCACACGATGTCATGTCAACGCGTCGTTCAATATTTCGTCCTTCGGGGAGTTCGTCCAGAGAAACTTGCTGCGCCGTATATAAAAACATAGCTGATGACGTCATAGCATACAACCACACTACCACAACCACTCTAATAGGTTTTTTAGAGTGGTTCAGGCTAGCAAGAGGATGGACTATGTTACGATATCGGTCGATAGCAATCGCTACCAGGCTCCCAAAAATAGCCGCTCGGCAAGAACTCGAGATGAAGAAAATCGCTTTACAAGCAGCTGAACTTTGTGTCACGCGTGACGGGATTGATGTCATTACCAAAGGTGGCGTGACAGCGACGCGGTGGATCACTTCTATGACTGCCAAATGAGTTATTAAGAAGCAGCTGATTGACTTTGTGTAACGCTTGGTTTTGATCATAACGTGACACACTAAGATGTTGAATAAAATACCCGTGACTATGAGTAACGAGAATATTGATATGACCGTCACGCAATACACAGTAGTTTCTTGGCACATTCCATTAATGACTAGGACGACGACATTATCTGTATTCCTGGATACTGAGATATTCATCTGTTGATAGACAATAGATGATAATGAAAATCAGGATGGTGATGGTGATGGTGATGATGATAATAATAATGATGATTATGATAATCATGATCATGATCATGATCATGATGATGGTGATGATCATGATCATGATGATGATAATGATGATAATGATGATGATAATGATGATGATGGTGGTGATGATGGTGATGATGATGATGATGATAATAATAATGATGATTATGATAATCATGATGATGATAATGAAGATGATGATGATGGTGATGATAATAATGATGATGGTGATGATGATGATAATATTAATGATGATTCATAATGATCCATTGTGGTGCGTGCAAAGGATGCCGGTCGGTATTGTTTCGGTTGTTATCAATTAAGTAGTAGTCTATTTTGATACAGTACGTCAATGCATGTCATAGCTAAAAAACGACATTACCACTAAAAGAAATGTCACATGACACCGCATCAGTTCGCTCTAACTGCTCGACCAGTACTAGCATTATTGATAACATAGATTCATATAATTCTTATTCCATGTTCACTGTTACTCATTATACAGTTAAAAATAAGATTTCAACTGCTGAAAACAAATAAACAAAGAATAACTTTTCACTTGCTGTAGTGTTAATCTTAGCCTGCGTAAACAGACCCTCATTAGCGCTCGAAAAGTCTCCCGCCAACAAGCGCTTGTTGACGGGAGACTTTTCGAGCGCTAATAAGGGTCTGTTTACGCAGGCTATGTTAATCTCTACTTTTTTTTTTTGATAGAAAGGGGAAAAAAGAGAGAAAAAAAATCAAAAAACATCTAAGAAACAGTACTTAGTACTGCATTTATTAATTCTAACAATAGAAATATATATATATATATATATATATATATATATATATTAATTCTAACAATAGAAATATATATATATATATATATATATATATATATATATATATATATATATATATATACAGTCGTTTGCAAAAATTTTGACCGCATCCAAGTATATCGGGTGCATTGTGGGTAATGTTTATTTATGCCTTTGAGTGCTTTTATGCGCTCTTGGTACTATCAGAACCATCCATAATACTTCAATGATGCTTACTACATGTCATTGAATGCATTCTGAAAAATATTGGAGCGTTTAAAGGCAGAATTACCTACATATCTATATACCTATATACTTATATACTTATATACTTGTACGGTCAGAATTTTTGCAAATGACTGTATATATATTTATTATTTTATATTATATATAATATGAAAATATTTAAAAGTACTAGTACAAGTACTGTTTATAATTAAAAAAAAACATTAAAAAAAAGATAAATAAATCTTTACTTTACAGGGACAACGTTAACGACATTCTCTGTATATCTAAATTGGAATTACTTAGAAGTATTTTCCTAGAGGAGGTCTTAAAGTAAATAATTTGATCACTGCTGTATGCTGAGCTTCCCCAAGGTTTTGAAATGAAATTGGTCAAAGCAGTTTGCTCTTGAAATTCAATTGTTTCCAATCACGTTTTTGAACATGCACGTATCTCAATCTTCTAGCCAAAGACAAGTTAAGTGTTCTACTTGAGTAGCTTTTAAGCCGATTTCTATTGTTTGATAATGCAAATGTTCATCAGTGTATATTGTATATAATTTATTTTATATCTTGAACCTTCTATATTCTTTTATATATTTTTCAGTTTTTCCTTTAAATTCTCTTTTTCACATTTATGTAAATCTCATTAGTACATGTGTATGTAAATTATATATAAATAATTTTGTTCTTGAACCTTCTATATTTATTTTTTTATATATTTTTTTCTTTTTCTCTTAAATTCTCTTAATCACATTTATGTAATTTATATGATTCTATCTCTGCCTGTAAATTATATATAATTTATTTGCCTTGGTGTTATTTATATAAATGTTTCTCTTTTTCTCTTAACCACATTTATGTAAATAAAGATAATATTTTTCTACATTCATAGCAATAATTTTATACAAAAACATAAGAACATGTGTATGTAAATTATATATATAATTAATTTGTGTTGATCCTTTTATCTTTTTCCTTATATATAATCCTCTCTTTTCCCTTTTTATCTTTATCACATTCATGTAAGTATATTGTATTTTATAAACTCTTCCGACTGCAATTTCCTAGCAAATCTACTATATGCAGTTGTCCTTATATAAATTCCATTTTGTCCTTACATTACATATTAATTACATCCTTATTTTACAAACGAATGTTCTTTAAATCATTTATGACCTATAGACTTTCATAAATATACCATAATATGTACCGAAAAATGATTTTTCAAGTAAAAAGTATTTTTAATATTTTAGCATTGTCATATGAAAGAACCACCTGAAATAGGCATGTTTGGAAGGTTTTGATGCTCTGGCTAAAATACCAAAGAAGTTATGCTCAATGAAAAATGTAGAGATTTGTATGTAATTTTCTGTTTGATGCCTCGTTTTGGTGGTTTTCTGATTTTTCAAACTCTTTAGCTTCTTGCAAATTTAATCGTTTTTTCTCAAACTTTCACAAATTATTGTTATGGTGAATGTCTATCATATAATAGATTTCTTTTTCTTAAAACATCAATTTTTAAAATTATGATAATTAGTGGTGGCCATATATGACTATATATTATCATAACATGATGTAGCATTTGTACGTAGGAGTTGAAAACTAAGAAACTTGTAATATAGACAACGATAGCATTTTTTTTCGAAAAAGGTCTAGTTAAAACATTGCATACAAATTTAGCTCAAACACTATAGGTTAGCAAGAGATTCGGCATGATATGAGCTTTGTATTAGGCATAAGATAAATACACTAGCTTCCATTAAGAACTGGTACTTTTGCGATTTCAGATATTTAATCATAATTATATATCAATTGTTATTTATCAATTATATATTAGTTAAGCGTCTCTCAAATCTATTCTCGATTGTTTATTTATGTCTGGGATTAAGATGAAGTAATTAATATATAGAAAAATAAAAATACTGACTTTACTGAAATTATTTATTAAAAATATATTTTCTTCAAGTCATTGTTCCTTAGAAACGTCGACGCAGTCCACACTAGTTTAACCGCTAGTTATCGTACATTTTTACTCCAATTGTTTCCTTAGAAACATCGACGCAGTCCACACTAGTTTAACCGCTAGTTATCATACATTTTTACTCCAATTGTTTCCTTAGAAACATCGACGCAGTTCACACTAGTTTAACCGCTAGTTATCGTACATTTTTACTCCAATTGTTTCCTTAGAAACACTGACGCAATCCACACTAGTTTAACCGCTAGTTATCGTACATTTTTACTGCAATTGTTTCCTTAGAAACACTGACGCAATCCACACCAGTTTAACCACTAGATATCCTATATTTTTTTATTGCAATTGTTTCCTTAGAACAATCGACCCATTTCATACTAGATTAACTGCTAGTGAACTCACATTATTATTATATTTACCTCCATTTTAGCTTGGTAGTCCACACCACTTTAATAGCTAGTTTCTTCTTTTAATATAATAGTCCAATGTCTCTCGCTACGCAGACTGCTCAAAAATAACTGATTCTTAACATTTTCGTATTCTGAATATATCTAAGATTGTTTGTGTATTAGAATTTCTAATCACTTTTCAGTTTGTTAATTAAATTATTAAAATTAACAAGCATGTGTCACATCAATTCAAACTGGTTTGAATTCTAATCAGGAAACTGGCGAGTAAAAAATATAGGTTGCGTCGGTGTTTGATATAAACGATAGATAATACAATGAAATTTGTGACACCGTAAAAAATAGAAATAGAAACTAGCGAGTAAACTGGTATAGGCTGTGTCTGTGTTTGATATAAACGATAGTTAATACAATGGAATTTGTAACACCGTAAAAAATAGAAACTAGCGAGTAAACTAGTATAGGCTGTGTCTGTGTTTGATATAAACGATAGTTAATACAATGAAATTTGTAACACCGTAAAAAATGGAAACTATCGAGTAAACTAGTATAGGCTGCGTCGGTGTTTGATATAAACCATAGGTAATAGAATGAAATTTGTAACACCGTAAAAAATGATGAGAAAGGTTTGAGATTTTTATTACTGCCGTTTCGAGCTTTAGCCCGGCTTTCCTTGTCCATCGTTTTTTTTTTTTACTCCGACGAAGGGCTAAAGCTCTAAACGTCAGTAAGGTAAAGTTAACTGATAGAAACTCGCACAATCTAAAAATACAATTCCTTAATTTTTTGTGATTACCTGATTACACTTGGTTCACCATTTTTCACCTAATAAACGTTTTCCCAACATAGTCAGTTGTAATTTTCAGCAAAAAAAAAAAAGCACTGGGACTGGGACAATAAAATTGATGAAAAAAAAATACTACTTTTAGGCAATCTGCAAAAACATTTTTTCATGTACACCTACTTGCAGTAAGGTTGTCATACAAAATAGAACATTTGTCACAAAGAAAATAGAACATTTGTGATTTAGACCCCGTCTACACGGATCCGGATACTTTTGAAACCGCATACTTTTTGATGCGAATCGGCCTATCGTTTACACGAATCCATTGAATCCGGTCACCGAAACCGCATACTTTTACTTGAATCTTCCGGATACGCGGATTCGTGTGGACGCAAATATTTCTATGCGGTTTCAGCCGGATCGGATTCGTGTAGACGAGGCCTTAGTGCCAAAGGAATTAATTAAAAGACAAAAGAGAGAGTTCAGCTTGAGTAATCTTCTTTTGTCTTTTAATCAATTCCTATCGTACTAAATCACAAATGTTCTATTTTCTTTATAACAAATGTATATTTTTGTATGACAACCTTACTGCAAGTTGGTGTATATAATTATGAAATCATTTATCATTTAAATCAATGAATAATGAATTTGGTTTCGTAGGATGAAATTACTTTTCCCTCGTAGAGAAAGGTTCGTAATTCACACATATGTCACAAATTAATTATGTTGAGACTGAATAATTTAATTAAACTTACAAATAATTGCTTTTATAGGGCAAGTCAAAAACGACATAAGGTTATACCTACTTTAACTATATCGTATAACTCTATAACCAATACGGTGATCCCCAATATTTTTTTATAATTGAGCTAAAACTCGGTCACAGACTAGAAAACAATTATACACAACTATCTACGTAAAAAAAGTTTGTATTATTGTATATTTGAGGCACAGCGAAAGGATATCTCTCGACTCCATACATTTACTGTAAAAGATCACAAGTGATGAGCTTGGGCTCCCTGTGCATTCACGACAGCAATAAGGCTACGCCTCCATATATGGAGGACAGTAGCCTCAAAAATTGGTATATTGATAGATCTCGGGCTACTGCTGTTCCTAAAGTTTTAATTTTGACTTAGGGGTGATCACGTGACCAGTTTAGATGGATAAGGGATTTCGTTTTTCATTTGAAAATGCGGTCGCGAGCTTGAATAGGTAAAACAAACTTATACATTAAGTGTACTTCTCACCAAAGTCTCCACAGAACTGTGCTTGGAGAGTTTGGTTATCACTTACTGTTAGAGAGATATTTTGTAAAACAGTTCACGTGACCATATTTTTTGCATAAAATCCCCTTATATCTCCCTACCAGTAAGTGATATTCAAACTCTCCGAGCACAGTTCTGTGGAGACTTTGGTGAGAAGTACATTTAATGTATAAGTTTGTTTTACCTATTCAAGCTCGCGACCGCATTTTTAAATAAAAACGAAATCCTTTATCCATCTTAACTGGTCACGTGACCTCCCCTAAGTCAAAATTAAAACTTTAGGAACAGCAGTAGCCCGATATCTATCAATAGACTAATTTTTATTAAATTCAGATGAGTTTTGTGGCAATGACAAATAAAAACGTTTTTTCGTGAAACACTGGCTGGAACCAGGCCTTTAACATATACTTGAGAAAACAATAACAATTTAAGGAGATTCCGTAGTTTTGCATTGCGCACGCTCTACTGCGCACAATTTTGACCAGCGAGAGCGCGCGCTACAGCTCGCGCACCTTGCGCGCGCTATGTCGGTATTACTAAAAGATCACAATTCGTACATTCAAAGTGCCATAGCGCAAAAACGAATACGGTGACCTATCTTTTTTATTTTATTGAATTAAAGATATCCACGTTTTCAAATACATATCTGAGTTTGAATAAAAATCTATGTCCAGATTTCGAGATATTTCAAGAATTGTGGTAATATTGTGCTACCCAGGTGTTCGCGAACGATACGCTCGAGTAACTTCGAGTATTGCTTTATCGCTATTATCTTTTAACAGGTTCACTTTTCTATCCAAGTTTTGTGTGTGAATGAAGATTTGGGGTGCTAAGATGAAATAAAACCTGATATTTCAATCCTAATATCAAAAAAGAGTACCATTTAATCGCCTTTTATTCTCATTTTATACATCGAAATATTACTCCCGCGCGCCGTCGAAATGAGTAACTTTGACGTGATCTAGTGCCAAAACCAACACGGTGACCCCCCTTTTTTATTTTATTTTTGAAATGCCCATGTCTTAAAGTATAACTGTACAAAGTTTCAATTAAAAGGTATGTCAAAATCTATTACTACGGAATCTCCTTAAGTCACTGTACGCCCACACCTATATATACTAGTTTATTTGCTATAGTTGTCATTACGATTGCAAACTAGATTGCTTATTAATTGATGTGACACTTGAATATTTCATATAAAAGATTAATGAAAAGAAGATTTTAATTAGAAAACTAAAAAACAATTTGAAATCATATAATACACCGAGCAAACATATAAATAAACTTCGGAAAAGTTAATAACACACTCCACTGCGTATAGCGGAACTACATTGGACTGTACTTACAGAAGAAAATTGACTATTGAAGTCTTGGACTACCGAGGTAAAATTGATGGTAAAATAAGGTGAATTAAAAATAATGTGAGATAACTAGAGTTTAAACTAGTATAAATAATTACAGTATTAAAGGTGCGGTAAAGTATGATCACGTCAGTCCGATTCTAAATCTCTTGCACTGGTTACCAATTGAACAGCGTATTGAGTTTAAGATCCTTTTATTTACTTTCAAAGCTTTGAACAATGTTGCTCCCTCCTATATTTCTGAATTACTTGAACCATACAAGCCAGTCCGTTCTTTGCGATCTGCTTCTTCAAATCTACTGACCAAGAGATCCTATCGGCTTAATAACTATGGAAAGAGAGCTTTTTCAACTGTGGCACCTGAACTTTGGAATAATCTAACCTGTGATATATAATCTGCTTCTTCAATTTCAAATTTTAAATCTAAACTTAAAACGTGGCTCTTTAAGAGGGCATACCTTCGCAATAATTGCCTTTTCTTTATAACTAGTAAACTATAAATTATTTCTTAAACAAACAATTTTATATTAGTTTTAAATTTATAAAAGTTATATTAGTTTCAAATTGATGATAGTTGTTATATAGTTGTTAATAGATAGATAGTTGTCAATATTACATTTTTCTTAGATTTTCAAATTTGTATATTGTAAAGCGTTGTTGAACTAGTGGTTAAACTAGTGTGGACTGCGTCGATGTTTCTAAGGAAACAATTGGAGTAAAAATGTACAATAACTAGCGGTTAAACTAGTGTGGACTGCGTCGATGTTTCAAAGGAAACAATTGGAGTAAAAATGTACTTACTTGAAGTAAATATATTTTTAATAACGAATTTTCAAGTCAGTATTTTCATTTTTCTATTAATACCGCTATAGCAAGCCAAGACCAAAATGAATGCTGATTTCGTGCTGGCAATATATTGAAATTATATTGAAATTAACCTTGTTTTCAACAAACTTCAGAATGAACAACAAACCCTGGCCGTGACCACCCTCAGTGACTGACTAATACTAATATAGAAGGAAATAAGTTATTCATCGTGGAATGTGAAATTAAAAGGATACTTAATCAATTGTCTCACGATTGAGGTCATTGGTAGAAATACCGCGACGTTTCGACTGCAATCTGCTAGTCTTCATCAGGCGATGGTGTCGAAACGTCGCGGTATTTCTACCAATGACCTCAATCGTGAGACAATTGATTAAGTATCATTTTAATACTAATATATATATATACTAAATATTAATTTCTCATGATTGTAAGCCACCAGCGCTGTCCGTACAAATGATTCATTGTAAGGCGCAATGGGACGTATGTGAAATGCACCATTCTTGACTGTGACTACACTAATGCACCTACTTGACTGTATATAATCTACATGCTTAAAGTAAATTGATAACAAGAGAAAAAATACTGACCATTCTGATCCATTAATATCATCGCCATCATCATCATTTATTTTTTATTTTGTTTATTTTTATTTTTTTTATTATCATCGCCATCATCAGTTATTTTTTTATTTATTTTTATTATCATCGCCATCATCATTTTTTTTTTTTTTTTTTTATCATCGCCATCATCATTTATTTTTTATTTTTTTATTATCATCGCCATCATCATTTATTTTTTATTTTTTTATTATCATCGCCATCATCATTTATTTTTCATTTTTTTATTATCATCGCCATCATCATTTATTTTTCATTTTTTTATTATCATCGCCATCATCATTTATTTTTTTTTTTTTTTATTATCATCGCCATCATCAGTTATTTTTTATTTTTTTATTATCATCGCCATCATCATTTATTTTTTTTATTTTTATTTTTTTTATTATCATCGCCATCATCATTTATTTGTTTTATTTTTATTTTTTTTATTATCATCGCCATCATCATTTATTTTTTATTTTTTTATTATCATCGCCATCATCATTTATTTTTCATTTTTTTATTATCATCGCCATCATCATTTATTTTTCATTTTTTTATTATCATCGCCATCATCATTTATTTTTTATTTTTTATTTTTTTTATTATCATCGCCATCATCAGTTATTTTTTATTTTTTTATTATCATCGCCATCATCATTTATTTTTTTTATTTTTATTTTTTTTATTATCATCGCCATCATCATTTATTTGTTTTATTTTTATTTTTTTTATTATCATCGCCATCATCATTTATTTTTTTTATTTTTTATTTTTTATTATCATCGCCATCATCATTTATTTTTTATTTTTTTATTATCATCGCCATCATCATTTATTTTTTTATTTTTTTATTATCATCGCCATCATCATTTATTTTTTTATTTTTTTATTATCATCGCCATCATCATTTATTTTTTTATTTTTTTATTATCATCGCCATCATCAGTTATTTTTTATTTTTTATTATCATCGCCATCATCATTTATTTTTTTATTTTTTTATTATCATCGCCATCATCATTTATTTTTTTATTTTTTTATTATCATCGCCATCATCATTTATTTTTTTATTTTTTTATTATCATCGCCATCATCAGTTATTTTTTATTTTTTTATTATCATCGCCATCATCATTTATTTTTTTATTTTTTTATTATCATCGCCATCATCAGTTATTTTTTATTTTTTATTATCATCGCCATCATCATTTATTTTTTTATTTTTTTATTATCATCGCCATCATCATTTATTTTTTTATTTTTTATTATCATCGCCATCATCATTTATTTTTTTATTTTTTTATTATCATCGCCATCATCATTTATTTTTTTTTTATCATCGCCATCATCAGTTATTTTTTATTTTTTTATTATCATCGCCATCATCATTTATTTTTTTTATTTTTTATTTTTTATTATCATCGCCATCATTTATTTTTTATTTTTTTATTTTTTTATTATCATCGCCATCATCATTTATTTTTTTATTTTTTTATTATCATCGCCATCATCATTTATTTTTTATTTTTATTTTTTTTTATTATCATCGCCATCATCATTTATTTTTTATTTTTTTATTTTTTTATTATCATCGCCATCATCATTTATTTTTTATTTTTTTATTTTTTTTTTATCATCGCCATCATCATTTATTTTTTATTTTTTTATTTTTTTATTATCATCGCCATCATCATTTATTTTTTATTTTTTTATTATCATCACCATCATCATTTATTTTTTATTTTTTTATTTTTTTATTATCATCGCCATCATCATTTATTTTTCATTTTTTTATTATCATCGCCATCATCATTTATTTTTCATTTTTTTATTATCATCGCCATCATCAGTTATTTTTTATTTTTTTATTATCATCGCCATCATCATTTATTTTTTTTATTATCATCGCCATCATCATTTATTTTTTTATTTTTTTATTATCATCGCCATCATCATTTATTTTTTTATTTTTTTATTATCATCGCCATCATCATTTATTTTTTTATTTTTTTATTATCATCGCCATCATCATTTATTTTTTTTTATCATCGCCATCATCAGTTATTTTTTATTTTTTGATTATCATCGCCATCATCATTTATTTTTTTTATTTTTTATTTTTTATTATCATCGCCATCATCATTTATTTTTTATTTTTTTATTTTTTTATTATCATCGCCATCATCATTTATTTTTTTATTTTTTTATTATCATCGCCATCATCATTTATTTTTTATTTTTATTTTTTTTATTATCATCGCCATCATCATTTATTTTTTATTTTTTTATTTTTTTATTATCATCGCCATCATCATTTATTTTTTATTTTTTTATTTTTTTTTTATCATCGCCATCATCATTTATTTTTTATTTTTTTATTTTTTTATTATCATCGCCATCATCATTTATTTTTTATTTTTTTATTATCATCGCCATCATCATTTATTTTTTATTTTTTTATTATCATCGCCATCATCATTTATTTTTTATTTTTTTATTATCATCGCCATCATCATTTATTTTTCATTTTTTTATTATCATCGCCATCATCATTTATTTTTCATTTTTTTATTATCATCGCCATCATCATTTATTTTTCATTTTTTTATTATCATCGCCATCATCATTTATTTTTCATTTTTTTATTATCATCGCCATCATCATTTATTTTTCATTTTTTTATTATCATCGCCATCATCATTTATTTTTCATTTTTTTATTATCATCGCCATCATCATTTATTTTTTATTTTTTTTATTATCATCGCCATCATCATTTATTTTTTATTATCATCGCCATCATCATTTTTTTTTAATTTTTATTTTTTTTTATTATCATCGCCATCATCAGTTATTTTTTATTTTTATTTTTTATTATCATCGCCATCATCATTTATTTTTTTATTTTTTTTTTTATTATCATCGCCATCATCATTTATTTTTTATTTTTTTATTTTTTTATTATCATCGCCATCATCATTTATTTTTTATTTTTTATTATCATCGCCATCATCATTTATTTTTTATTTTTTTATTTTTTTATTATCATCGCCATCATCATTTATTTTTTATTTTTTTATTTTTTTATTATCATCGCCATCATCATTTATTTGTTTTATTTTTATTTTTTTTATTATCATCGCCATCATCATTTATTTTTTTTATTTTTTATTATCATCGCCATCATCATTTATTTTTTATTTTTTTATTATCATCGCCATCATCATTTATTTTTTTATTTTTTTATTATCATCGCCATCATCATTTATTTTTTTATTTTTTTATTATCATCGCCATCATCAGTTATTTTTTATTTTTTATTATCATCGCCATCATCATTTATTTTTTTATTATCATCGCCATCATCAGTTATTTTTTATTTTTTATTATCATCGCCATCATCATTTATTTTTTTATTTTTTTATTATCATCGCCATCATCATTTATTTTTTTATTTTTTTATTATCATCGCCATCATCAGTTATTTTTTATTTTTTTATTATCATCGCCATCATCATTTATTTTTTTTATTTTTTATTTTTTATTATCATCGCCATCATCATTTATTTTTTATTTTTTTATTTTTTTATTATCATCGCCATCATCATTTATTTTTTTATTTTTTTATTATCATCGCCATCATCATTTATTTTTTATTTTATTTTTTTTTATTATCATCGCCATCATCATTTATTTTTTATTTTTTTATTTTTTTATTATCATCGCCATCATCATTTATTTTTTATTTTTTTATTTTTTTATTTTTTTTTATCATCGCCATCATCATTTATTTTTTATTTTTTTATTTTTTTATTATCATCGCCATCATCATTTATTTTTTTATTATCATCGCCATCATCATTTATTTTTTATTTTTTTATTATCATCGCCATCATCATTTATTTTTCATTTTTTTATTATCATCGCCATCATCATTTATTTTTCATTTTTTTATTATCATCGCCATCATCATTTATTTTTCATTTTTTTATTATCATCGCCATCATCATTTATTTTTCATTTTTTTATTATCATCGCCATCATCATTTATTTTTCATTTTTTTATTATCATCGCCATCATCATTTATTTTTAATTTTTTTATTATCATCGCCATCATCATTTATTTTTCATTTTTTTATTATCATCGCCATCATCATTTATTTTTTATTTTTTTTATTATCATCGCCATCATCATTTATTTTTTATTATCATCGCCATCATCATTTTTTTTTTATTTTTATTTTTTTTTATTATCATCGCCATCATCAGTTATTTTTTATTTTTATTTTTTATTATCATCGCCATCATCATTTTTTTTTTTATTTTTTTTTTTTATTATCATCGCCATCATCATTTATTTTTTATTTTTTTATTATCATCGCCATCATCATTTATTTTTTATTTTTTATTATCATCGCCATCATCATTTATTTTTTATTTTTTTATTTTTTTATTATCATCGCCATCATCATTTATTTTTTTATTTTTTTATTATCATCGCCATCATCATTTATTTTTTATTTTTTTATTTTTTTATTATCATCGCCATCATCATTTTTTTTTTTTTTTTATTTTTTTTTTTTTTTATTATCATCGCCATCATCATTTTTTTTTGATTTTTTGATTTTAATTTTTTTTATTATCATCGCCATCATCATTTTTTTTATTTTTTTTATTTTTATTTTTTTTTATTATCATCGCCATCATCATTTATTTTTTATT
Source organism: Metridium senile (assembly GCA_949775045.1). Classification (NCBI taxonomy): domain Eukaryota; kingdom Metazoa; phylum Cnidaria; class Anthozoa; order Actiniaria; family Metridiidae; genus Metridium; species Metridium senile. The sequence goes on along the minus strand of OX459108.1, from coordinate 2,185,728 downwards.
TTTTTATTTTTTTTATTATCATCGCCATCATCATTTATTTTTTATTTTTTATTTTTTATTTTTTTTATTATCATCGCCATCATCATTTATTTTTTATTTTTTTATTTTTTTTATTATCATCGCCATCGTCATTTATTTTTTATTTTTTTATTATCATCGCCATCATCATTTATTTTTCATTTTTTTATTATCATCGCCATCATCATTTATTTTTTATTTTTTTATTTTTTTTATTATCATCGCCATCATCATTTATTTTTTATTTTTTTTATTATCATCGCCATCATCATTTATTTTTTATTTTTTTTATTATCATCGCCATCATCATTTATTTTTTTTATTTTTATTTTTTTTATTATCATCGCCATCATCATTTATTTTTTATTTTATTTATTTTATTTTCATCGCCATCATCATCATCATTATTTATTGTCTATCAACAGATGAATAACACAACATCCGAGGCTACAGAAAATGGTATCATCATCGTCATTCATGGAATGTGCCAAGAAACTACTGTGTATTGCGTGACGGTCATATCAATATTCTCGTTACTCATAGTCACGGGTATTTTTTTAAACATCTTAGTGTGTCACGTCATGATCAAAACCAAGCGTTACACAAAGTCAATCAGCTGCTTCTTAATAACTCATTTGGCAGTCATAGAAGTGATCCACCGCGTCGCTGTCACGCCACCTTTGGTAATGACATCAATCCCGTCACGCGTGACACAAAGTTCAGCTGCTTGTAAAGCGGTTTCCTTCATCTCGAGTTCTTGCCGAGCGGCTATTTTTGGGAGCCTGGTAGCGATTGCTATCGACCGATATCGTAACATAGTCCATCCTCTAGCTAGCCTGAACCACTCTAAAAAACCTATTAGAGTGGTTGTGGTAGTGTGGTTGTATGCTTTGACGTCATCAGCTATGTTTTTATATACGGCGCAGCAAGTTTCTCTGGACGAACTCCCAGAAGGACGAAATATTGAACAACGCGTTGACATGACATCGTGTGACGTCACACCAGACATCGTGGGAGGGATCTCCGTTACTGTTTCCATGGTGATGACTTTTGTGGTTCCCCTGGCAACCCTTGTTATTGCCTACACGGGTATGTTATTAAACATTATTGAAATGATATGATTGTCCAATCATGTTCTTAATTATCATCATCATCAACATCATCATCATCATCATCACCTTCTTCATCATCATTATCATCATCATTATCATCAACATCATCATCACCTTCTTCATCATTATTATCATCATCATTGTCTTCAACATCATCATCATCATCATCATTATCTTCATCATCATCATTATCATCACCTTCTTCATCATCATTATCATCATCATTACCTTCTTCATCATCGGCATCCGAGTATCATCACCGTCACTTTAATACAATATCATCATTTAAATCTTTATAACTATAGTTGAGCGTCGTGTTTACAAGTGTTGTATTGTGATGCTAATTTGCCAACCATTTTAAAAATAGATTTTTTAATTTTCTCTGTTCTAATAATAATAGTTGGTTGGCAAAACCATAACAAAATTCGTCACTGTACGTCCACCTATCATCATCAATATAGTATAATAATAATCATTATATATTATCGTTCCACAGCGATATTCGTTACTCTACGTCGTCGAAGCCACAATGGTTTAGTACACAAAGCAGCCGCAAAATCCAAAACTAAAGCTGCAAAAATGCTTATTACCGTGGTCAGCGGTTTCGTAATTTGCTGGGCTCCGAACATCACCTTAGCAACCATTCGCGCATACGGAGGCTTAGCTACCACGCCTGATGACATCATCGTCATCGTTTCGATAGCAACGACCCTTTTAGTGTTATGTAGTTCATTGGTAAATCCGCTGATCTATGTGTTCTACAGCTCAGCTTTTAAGGATGATTTGGTGAAGATGTGTAGATGCACTCATGGTAAGAAAGCCAGGTTCTTGGAAACAAAGAAAACCACTCTAAACTCGCATCTTAACAAAGTAGCCATTCAAGATTCAGCTTGCTAGACGTAAATACAACTGTTTTAAACAAGGTCATCGGAATTGACGAGAACAGTACGACCGAAAGGGACTGTGGATCGACTATTATGCCTCAACTACTGTGTATTGCGTGACGGTCATATCAATATTTTCGTTATTCATAGTCACGGGGATTTTATTAAACATCTAAGTGTGTCATTTATATAGACCCTATGCAAAAAGAGCAAGGGACTGGGAACGAGCAACACGAAACACCATAAAAATTAAACAATAAAATATTTCAATAATATTTTTCCATTACAAGAAAGAGCATGTCTAAATTAGTAGTTTGGTAGAGTTTTGTTGTCATATATTGAATCACTGCGGAGTTTCAAACAGCTCCAAAGGCCTATTAAAGGTCAAATTTTAAGCTAAATAGTTTTAAATTAAAAAAGCTGCAGCTATTCATCAGTTTATGTTACTACATTGAAATTTTAACATATCACTAATTTCAATGTGCTCATTCTTATAAAAGCAATGGTGTCTTCTAATACTGATTAAGTAAGGTATGTGTGATCTCTCACGATGAGCACAGCTCTTGGAGAAAACTCAGATCAAAATATGTTTAAATAAAAAATAAAAAAGTAAGGTATCACCTTTTTGCATAGGGTGTATATTAAACTGTTTTCTGCCCAAAAATAAGCACTAAATCCCCCTATTTTTGCCAACAAATTTCCTTATACAAACAGTACTACTCAGTAAGCCAATCAGCATCGAGACATTTTTTTCATGTATATATAATTATTAAAACATTCAATATGAAAATCAATTATTGAAGTTATTTATCTTTGGGTTAGATTTCTCTTCCCTCGGAGAGAAAGGATTGCATGTTATTCAAACGCCGTGTCACAAATTAATGTTGAGAATAATTTCATTAAAAACTAGAGAAAAAATGGAAGTACAGGGTGCATTGTACAAAAACACGATAATTTCGGTTGGACAACAAATGGAAAAGTGAATTTTTAGGTATTTCAACCGAAAAAAGTGGTCAACAAATTTGCCTTGCCATTCCGGTTGGTACGAACCAACTGGAAATGCTTGAATCATTTGAAGAATTTCTCAAAAAAAACAACGATAATTTTGGTAACAGTCAATTGGATTGCTCATACACTGATCTCTTCTCCGAATGCGTTTATTTTTTGGTTTGAATTGAATGATCCATTTGGAATGTCCCTTCTCGATTTCAATAAACAGGTTCCTTCGGTACAAATGATAAGCACCCGCAAATTGTTTTTTGAGCAAGTCGTCTTTATTGGTTTTGCTCAACAAGTTCAAACTAGGTAGTATAGAATAGAATTTGTAACAACGTAAAAAAAAAGCCAGTATTAATAAGAAATTAATTTTTCGTTAACGTTCGATCCTTGTTTAGTTCAGCTGTCAAATGTTGATTACAATCAAGCTTCTATATTTTATGCTGGTATATTATCAAAACCATCACTCCCCGTCGGGGATCTTCCGTTAGACTATATTTAGGTTTAGTAGTGCAATCTCTTTGTCCAATTAGCAGGGGTAGGGTAGGGGTGATTGGAGGACGTTTTGAATTAAAAACGATCTCTAAAGCCTTGTTCACACTAGTGACATTAGCATAAGCAGCATACAGACTCAGTTGGGCTTTGCTCATTAGCCGCACTTGTCTTTTCTCACACCCAGTCGAGAAATACTTCACTGAGTCTGCGTATGTTGCTTAAGCTTATGTCACTAGTGTGAACCAGGCTTAAAAGGTTAACACAGATCAAAAGAGTGAGCTGTTTATGGTTGAAACCCCTAAAAGGAACGGCTATGCGATGTTCTTGCCAGCCAAGCTTATAACTTTTTGCAACAAAGCAGAGTAAAAATGTCATGTTACGTAACTGATTTTTGAGCCAGAACCCTAAAAAGACCCTATTTTTAACCCCAAAAGGTGCGCCGATCACCCTTACCATTTAGACAAAGGTAGTACTTCCAACTCAACCTAGTGAAAGAGCAGTAAATACCCCTTCGACAATACCCTTAGAAACCAGAGGGTTTCTTGATCTAGTATTTATATTTATCATTTGGACTCTGTGTTCGTTATCCACAAACCGTCAAATTTACAAACGCTAAAGCAAGTAGAAAATAACCTCCGGTACCCAGGGTAGAGGGTTTCTTGATCTAATATTGCATGGTATTTATCATTTGTACGTTTGTGTTCGTTATTCTCTAGAGAAACTAGTTGCTTCACAACCTGTCAAATTTACAAACGCTAAAGCAAGTAGAAAATAACCTCTAGCACCCAGGGTACTTTAACAACGTTCTGCACACAAATCAGTCAAATGTTTATTTTTCACTTTCAGTATGTAAATACATACTTTACAAGGCTTCGCTGAGTTGACAGTTCAACATTATTATCCTCTTTTTGTAACACATTTGTCAAAAATTTGCATGCATTTCTTGGTTTTTGCTTGGTTGTCGATCGACCTTTTTAGACATCGCCTCAGCCAGTTGATACACTTGCTCTGAAAGAATAATAAGTTTATTAGTTACTCGTCCCCAAGCGTCTATTCTCATTCGCGCAAAGGGTCAAGGGAAGGCACAAAGACGAGAGAGGACTCGGACATCTTGTTTCCAAAACGAATTTCAAGTGTGTAATTCTTGGAGAAATTCGATCAAAGCAAAAGTTGGCCAGATTTTATGCTCATTAATATCACATATCCAAACCTCCTTCACGTTAGTGATTTCCTTAATTTGTTCTCTCTTCATGAATCATTAATGACTTGAAGATATTATGTTTTCAAGATGGCGGATGCTTAAATGACAAATAATGAGTCCCTCCCAGGGATTTTGGGAACATGAGAATAAGCACATTTATTACAGCGCGACGCGCGCTACCGTTTCCACTTAGCAAGATTTCTTACAAAATCTTGACACTATTTTAACACTTTTCGGGGAGTTTTAACTAATCAGTGACGTCCATCACGCTTTCTTGGAGGCCATGGGTTGATTAAATATCGCCGAACAGTTAAAAAAAAGTGTCAAAGTTTGGTCAAAAATCTTGCTCAGTGGAAACAGTAGGGCGCGTCGCGCTGTAGGGATACTGCAAAATTATTTTCAGGGAACAAGGGAACAAAATATGATAAAACGATAGTTTTTGGGGGATCATGGGAACATAAGGTAAAACATTTTAGGGAAACAGTTATTTTACTTATTGGGAACAAATGAGCAAAGCAAAAAAATCAATGAAAAATGGGAACATGCACCCACTGACAGGGGGAAGTCAGGGAATATTTTCAACCCTCAAAGGAGCGCGGATCACCCTTACCACTTGTAATTCAAAAACAAAAAAATCATCATTAATAATAATAATAATAATAATAATAATAATAATAATAATAATAATAATAATAATAATAATAATAATAATAATAATAATAATAATAATAATAATGATGATGATGATGATGATGATGATAATAATAATAATAATAAATAATAATTGTCTGGGTTTTTTTAGACACAATGAAATCAATATTACCTCTTTTCTTGGACGGTACTTGCAGGCATCGAAAGACTTGGCGCAAACTTGCTTCAGTGAGCACAACGGACTGGACTGACAGGCGTCGAAATAGTTTTCACAGACCTGGGGAATGTTATCATATATTATTATCATCATCATCATCATCATCATCATCATCATCATCATCACCAAATCATCATTTCATCAGCAGTATCATTGTTTTCATCATAACCAACACTGATTCAACAACATCATCATTATCATCACCATCATCATCATCGTCATTAAATTTCAACTGCTGAAAACAAATCAACAAATTAAGAATCACGTGTCACTTGTTGTAGTGTTAATCTCTACTTTACGTGGACAACGTTCATGACATTGACTGTATTTGTATCACGTGTCACTTGTTGTAGTGTCAATCTCTACTTTACGTGGACAACGTTCATGACATTGACTGTATTTGTATCACGTGTCACTTGTTGTAGTGTTAATCTCTACTTTACGTGGACAACGTTCATGACATTGACTGTATTTGTATCACGTATCACTTGTTGTAGTGTCAATCTCTACTTTACGTGGACAACGTTCATGACATTGACTGTATTTGTATCACGTGTCACTTGTTGTAGTGTTAATCTCTACTTTACGTGGACAACGTTCATGACTGACTGTATTTGTATCACGTGTCACTTGTTGTAGTGTTAATCTCTACTTTACGTGGACAACGTTCATGACATTGACTGTATATATATAATCATCATCAATTGTAATAATGATTTGAAATGCGTTCGGTGTATAATATAAGTGAAATACAGAAACAAGAGAAAAATATAATATGCCGTTGGAGGGAATTGAGCCCCATAGTTTCTAGTCCGACGTGTTACCACTACACCACAAGGACCACCTATGCTGGATCAATTGTAATAATTACCCGTTTTCTGCATTCACAGAAGCCCAGTCTACATGTGTGTTTGTCTACCCAATCTCTGCTAGGCTTACTAGCATAGCATTTCTTTAACTCTCTCATGCATGCCTGTTGATGTAAATATGATGTATCAGCTCAGAACAAGTGCATGACATACTAATGGGCCCACTCTGGGTCCTTGCCCCGTTAAAATCGCTAAAGATCGCCTAAGATCTCTTGAAATCGCTGAAGATTGCCTAAGATCGCTTGGAATTGCTTAAGATTGCCTAAGATCGCTTGAAATCGATAAAGATCGCTTAAGATCGCTTGAAATGTCTAAAGATCGCCCGAGATCGCTTAAGATCGCTTAAGATCGCCTATGATCGCTTTGGATCGTCTTAGATCGCCTATGATCGCTTTGGATCGTCTAAGATCGTCTCAGATCGCCTTAGATCGTCTCAGATCGCCTAAGATCGCCTTAGATCGCCTAAGATCGCCCGAGATCGTCGTCTAGAAGTGCTTAGTCTACACTAGTTCACTATGTATAGGAAATTACAGAAGAATTAGTGAAAAATACCGCGAGTATTTCATGAAACGAGTGCGTAGCACGAGTGGTATTCTGCCTCTTTCATCAAATACAAGCGGTATTTTTCATTAATTATTCGAGAACTGTACTAAAATAGAACTTCTTATGAATAACACATCTGCATAAAATGCTAGTCTCACATGAAAATAATGGAAAAAACAAAACAAAACACAAACATACACAATCCGCAAAGCACGCCGGAAAGGATGCGTGCCATTAATAAATTGCACAGATTAAGAGAAAATTCACAGTCAATCAACCAATCAGAAATGAACATTTTATGTAGATGTAGTATTTCAATCTCTAGTATACACACAAGCCTAAGTGGAATAAAAAGTCATTTGACAAAACGTTGTCGCCGACCGGCTTCGCGACTACGCGACTAGACCTAAAAGGAGTATGGGTAGAAATCACTGAAGCAGTTAGCTGCATATATTATCAACATCTTGAGCTCTCAGTGCCTTGTTCCTATTAGATTTACGCTGGTGATTGATTTGATTGACATAAATGCTCTGCATGAAAACGGAAGAAGTAGCTATTTACTTGTCGATATCTCCACGCTCTATACAACGGTTTATTTGTTTGCACAGAACGTATGTACTCGCTACATAGCCTATTCTTTAATTTAGCGCGTGCTAAAAAATAAATGCTTCATTGATTTTTACCCATGCTCCCGCTTGGGCTAGTCGCGTAGTCTCGGATCGGAGTTGGTCGGCGACAACGTTTTTCAAATGACTGTATTTGATACAATACCCTGTAGGGACGAGGTGGTCTAACACCCGAGCCACCATCATCGTCATTCTCTTGATTCTCGATCAGCTCATTATCTTCAGGTTCAAACTGTGACGTCATGTCTACGTCACCGCGGGAAATGTCCTCGATGTAGCCATCTGTCCCGCGGGCTGCGGTTACAATCGCGATCAACAGCGCGATGCTGATTAGTAGATTCATTTTTGCGATGTTTACTTGGTTGCCTAGATACCTTAGTTACCTAGAAACCAAAACGAAGTATTTGTTCTTAAAATAATTGTAAATTGACGAAGTTAATTATATAAGAGTTATTAGAATTTGGAAAATTGCGAATTTTCCAATTCCAGGTTATCTAACGCTGTTCTTTATTTATTTGACAAAAGGCGCATTTGCGCAAGGAAAGCTTCGATTTGTAGTTAAAATATTCACAAATTCAAAGCAAATCACACAAAAATATATTATTTCTTCTAAAAATTTGAATTTAAAATAAAAAGAAAAATTTGAATTTAAAATGAATTGAGGTTTTCCCTGTGCAAATGAGCCTTTTGTCAAATAGTACAGCGGTAATTTAATTTGCAGAACTTGTATAAATTAATATAGAAGTACAATAATGTGCGCGCAATTGGGAAAAAGGCCAAGGGACATTCAATTTCAATTTTGCTTATTTAAAACTACGATTACACAAGATTAACAAGTGTTTTGACTTCCAATTGTTTCCTTAGAAACACTGACGCAGTCCACACTAGTTTAACCGCTAGTTAAAGTACATTTTTACTCCAATTGTTTCCTTAGAAACATCGACGCAATCCACACTAGTTTAACCGCTAGTTATCGTACATTTTTACTCCAATTGTTCACTTAGAAACATCGACGCAATCCACACTAGTTTAACCGCTAGTTATCGTACATTTTTACTCCAATTGTTCACTTAGAAACATCGACGCAGTTCACACTAGTTTAACCGCTAGTTATCGTACATTTTTAAAAACTGCAATAATTGTTTCCTTAGAAACATCGACGCAGTCCATACTTGTTTAACCTCTAGTTATCGTACATTTTTACTCCAATTGTTTCCTTAGAAACACTGACGCAGTCCACACTAGTTTAACCGCTAGTTATCGTACATTTTTACTCCAATTGTTTCCTTAGAAACACTGACGCAGTCCACACTAGTTTAACCGCTAGTTATCGTACATTTTTACTCCAATTGTTTTTTTAGAAATACTGACGCAGTCCACACTAGTTTAACCGTTAGCTATCGTGCATTTTTACTCCAATTGTTTCCTTAAATTAGAAACACCAACGCAATCCACACTAGTTTAACCTCTAGTTAATGTACATTCTACTCCAAAATTTCCCTCCGAAAATACCAAAATACAAAATTTGTAAATACAGGCCTTACCTTAGCTCTTTACGACCTGGTCTGTCATCAAGAGCTACCTCTAAATATCAATCGTGTTTCTTTTTTAAACAATTTTGTGTTACAAAGAAACAACAAACTGACATATTTACAATACAAAGTAAACAGAGCCAGGCCTGTTATTGTGTGTAAATATTTTACACAAAGAAAACCTTGTTTAAGTTAATTATTTTATCGAAATTATGACGAAATTATTTACACAATAAAAAAAACTTTTGTTTATTTTGTTGAAATTTTTGATTTAATTACAAAAATGATATCATTGTATTTGCTCACTTTGTATTATGTATTAAGTTATAAGAGTTATAGGCTATCTAAGAAATTCATTTTTGGTTATTTGTAAGGATTTTTTAGTTATATAAATAAACATGAAAAATATATTAACTGAATCGGTTTTTTTTAACGTCTCAATCTTCTAGCTGGACAAGTGTGCTCTAATAATGGGGGAAACTGAGACACACACTCACTACTTCTTAATTCGTTAAATATTTTTCTCACAACTCGGCTCACATTTTCATTTTTGCGAAGGGAGGAAAACCGGATAACTCGGAGCCAAAACCCTCGTGGCATAGGAGAGACTTGAAGAACACACCATAAAAACTAATCAAATCACATATAATTTATTGGATTTTAATCGCTCAACAGTCGTATTTTTTGTACTTTTTACTGTTTTTAAGCAACAAGCATCAAAATACCAAAATAAATGCTGGCTTTGAGCATGTCGACATTAGCAAAAAGTCAAAATTTCATCAGTTCTTTATTCTAAATACATAAAAAATATATATTATGACGTAAAAATGAGACTTAGTAAAGAAATAAATTTTTGACGTTTCGGAGCCATCACGCTCCATTATCAATAATACTAATTACAAAATGCAGAAAGTTCGCTTGTATTATAGTATTATTGATAATGGAGCGTGATGGCTCCGAAACGTCAAAAATTTATTTTTTTACTAAGTCTCATTTTTACGTCATTATGTGTTTCAAAATCATTACTTATAACATAAAAAATAGCAAGGAATATATAATTGGATATTTTCTGTTATTTTATAAGAATTTGTACGGGAAAATAAAACTGGTGAGCAAGGCTTACTCACCAGTTTTATTTTTCCAAACAAATCCTAAGAAAATATCCAATTTTTAATTTTTTTACCATTTCTTATGTATTTAGAATCAAGAGCTGAAACTGCTTGCTAATGTCTACATGCTCTTTCCATTTCTTCAATGTTCCCGGACACTACATCATCGATATTGTCACCAGCTCATATCAATAAACTCCGATTTTTTACACAGGAAGCCCAAACAACACTTTTTGGGCATATTCAAACCGCTATAAAATGTTGTTTTTATTGTTGTATTTTATTCTTCTGGAAAATTGTTTTTAAGACCGTTACTTTTAAAAGAAATAGCAAACAGCCAGGATTTATAGGCACTTTCATGTTTTGAAAAGTAAATGACTTGTTGTCAGCAGAATTGATCAGTAATACAATAACAAGCACGTGAACTGATGCTCATATTTTGTTATTAGTTCGAATTCTTTAGAAAACAAGTCCGATTTCAATACATTAGCCCCCGGGAGGGGGGGGGGGGGGGGTCCTCGTCGTCCCTTTTAGGGTGTGAAATCAGTATTTTGGTCCCGCTTAGGGTGATAATGACGCGAATGCCCACCAGCTGAGTTTTGTGGTCCCTTTTAGGGTATAACATCAACAACAATGCTTCTTTTCAAATATTGATTTTAATTTTAAACCACTTTCCCGGTCCCTCTTAAGGGGCGAAATTTCATCATTGCCACGCCCATCATCTCAAAATACAGGTCCCTTTTAGGGGTCATTTTCAGAATTTCCGACGAGAACCCCCGCCCCCTTTTATAAGGGAGTCCCCCGGACATTAGCAGCACAATAATTAGCATTCATTTCAATCTTTGCTTGATGCTTGTTGCTTAGACAACCGTTTTTGAAATAGCTGTCTGTCAAGTAGCATGAAATTTGTGTAAATATTAAATTAGCTTTGTTTGTTTAATACTGTCATGGTTTGGAATAAGATCGTCAGAATTTAATAAAACTTTTGTAAAAAAAGTTTTTATTTTACATTGAAGTAGGAATTGAAATATTTTTTTTCAATTAAATTAAATGTTAAAATCTTCATAATAATAATAATAATGATAATAATAATAATAATAATAATAATAATAATAGTCAATAATAATAATAACAATAACAATAACAATAACAATAACAATAACAATAATAATAACAATAACAATAACAATAACAATAATAATAACAATAATAATAATAATAACAATAACAATAATAATAATAATAATAATATAATAATAATAATAATAATAATAATAATAATAATAATGATGATGATGATGATGATAATAATAATAATAATAATAATAATAGTCAATAATAATAATAACAATAACAATAACAATAACAATAACAATAACAATAATAATAACAATAATAATAATAATAACAATAATAATAATAATGATAATAATAATAATAATAATAATAATAATAATAACATAATAATAATAGTTATATTAATTTATTTCTTAATAACGCATGTTTACATAAGTTTGCCTCAATGCTTTTACAGAATAAAAATAATAAAAAATATGTAAAATACAATATAATTTAAAAAACAGCAAATAAAATAAAATTATGCAAAATAAACAATTATATATAAAAAAAGAATTTAGGAAAAACTATATATAATACAAGACAATTGCATAGTGTCCGTAACAATCTGGAAAACAACTTGTCAATTGATAAAAACTCAAGAAAATAAGATTTCTTGAATAAAGAGGCGTGATCGGATTCTGGGCCTACTGGTCTGGGTTCGATTCCCGGCCCGGGCGATTGCGTTGTGTCCTTGGGCAAGACACTTTACTCGGCTATGTGCCTCGTCTTCTCGGACAAGGACGCAAAGGAATCGAACCCGTCTGCCGCTTCACTCTAACTTCCTATATAAGGTGGACGTAAAAGATACATTAAAAACCCGCATATAAGAACTACAAGGCTAAAATTTGCTTTTTTAAGCACCTGTTAAGAAAGAACCACTTTAGCCTAAGAAATTAGACTGGTTCTTATATGAAAGCGTTCAAGATTTATTTGGTCATTTGAAAAAATATAAGTTGAGTCTGAATATGACTAAATTTAAAACCAATGCAATAAAAGTGTTTTTATTATCAGTTAGTTCTCTGAGAATATATTCATCATTCAGATGCTTCTACATAACAATTTATATTAATAACATAAAAACACTATATAAGGGAAATTGTATTTGCTTAATTAATTGTAAATATTAGAACCCAGCTAAGAACCACCTTAGCCTAATTTCTCACTAAATACCAATTATATAAGAACCACTTTATAGCCTAACCTAATAAAAAGTGGTTTTTATATGCGGGTTTTTACTGTATCCTGTTGTGGTCTTCAAAAAGAGCAGGGGATTGTCTCCCGGCACAGCAGTCAGGTCTCAAACCAGAGCATATAAGCCTCGAAGAGAGGGACTGCTCTTACTATGGTAAATAAAATAAATGTGTCTTTAACTTAGTTTTAAAAGTGTCGATGGAGTCACATTGTTTAATTTCTGATGGTAACAAGTTCCATAGCTTAGGGGCCACAACAGAGAAACCACGTTCACCATAGGTTTTGGAATGTGACCCCGGTACAGCCAGAAGGTCATAATATAATAATCATAATAATAATCATAATCTTTATCACAATCATCATCATCACCATTATCATCATCACTGCCATCATCATCATCATCGTTATCATCATCATCGATCACTGCCATCATTATCCTCACCATCATAATATAGTATTATCTTCTCATTAAAAAAAATTATAAAGAAACACCTTGTTATATATGGGAGAATTGAATAATAACGGCTTTATTTAAACAGGGGAAAATAACAATATATAGAGCAATGTGAGTCTACTAGGCTTAAAACATTTCTTTTTAATTTAGCATTTAAATAGTGTATTATTATTATTAGTTCATTACACAGATTTTAAAAACTAAACATTTTCTTTAAATTATATTTTATATCAGACTTTTTTCTTAATCTATTATACATTTTACTATTTTACATATAGCTAATTCAATTAACTTCGTCGCTGAAACAAGGCTAAAGCCTAATCTTGAGAGCGAAAGTACTGGTCATGGGATTTTAAAATTGCATGAGTTTTCAAGATTCCTAAACCGTAATTTGTGGTTTTGTTTCCACTGAGGAACACTTGCAAATACACGTTGAATGTTTTACACGCTTTGCACGCCTCATTCGCCTCGATAAAAGATATCCCACAATCCCTTTCGGTCTGACGATTAGGCTTTAGGCATTATAAATCAGCGACAACGTTAATTGAATTAGCTATATACACCTAATTGCAAGAACGTTGTCCTGACTTTTGTAATTCAGTGGGAAAGGAATTAATTAAAAAACAAAAGAAGATTACTCAAGCTGAACTCTTTCTTTTGTTATTAGATTACTAATGTTCTTTTTTCATATGACAACATTCTTGCAATAAGGTGTATATAATTTTCAATTTTTTTACAATTGTAAAGCGCTTTAGAATATTCAATAATTTATGCGCTATAGAAAATTATCATTTATGTTATCATATTTACTCTATGAACTTCATCGTTACTGCGAATAAACTCTGTAAATATATACACCTATTTCAATTAACGTTGTCTATCTGGAATGGTTGATCTGAGACCGATAGGAATTGTGGGAGCTCATTAAATTCCAAATGTGTTGTTTTAATCCCACTTGAATGGTGCTGAATTACAGATAACAGTATTTCAGAAGTAAACATTAATATTCAAGCGTGATTATAATAGTGCATTTTCATTTTAACGAGCTCCCACAATTTCTATCGGTCTCAGATCGACCATTCCAGATGGACAACGTTAATTGAAATAGGTGTATCTCTGTGACCAAGATAAACAGAAAAGGATAAATTGGATCCCCTTGTTTTGTTTAATATTAGATATTTCTTTAGTCAATAGTATATTTCCCCTCTGTAATAGTTCTCGTCCTTATTTGATTTCATGTCAAAAACATTTTTACATTACATTACACATCAATCAAATACATTATTTAATATAAAAAAAAATATTGTTATCATAACGCAGCTTATATTTCTTTTATTTCAAGTCAACTATTCATCCATTGAAAAAACTAGGCTAGTCCAAACAAATGGTAACTTCAAAACGACTGTATTTGATTAGCTTTTCATGTGTACAAACAAACAGTCCATTTTAATAACTTTATGTAAGCAGAGATAACTGTATAAGAACGACTTCGTCACTGCGTGATTCACTAAGTTTCATTCCTCAAAGTCATTATGAGGCTCTCTCTGTTACTCTGTTTTCTTCTCGCCTTGGTTTTGTACGTTCAGGCCGAAAAGGTTCAGGATGAGCAAGCTGAAGAAGCGTTGAAGAGGATAGAAGAGATAAGCAATGACGATGACGACGACGATGATGATAACGGTGGTGATGATGATGATGACGATGATGATGATGATGATAACGGTTCAGGAGGACCAAGGCCACCAAAAAAGGTACGAAAGATGTATTGTTGAAGTCATTAACTTAGCTTTTTCTTCATTTCCTTCCTTCCTTAGCTAGTTCTTCACTTCCACCCTTAGCTTCCTTCGTTCGTTCGTTCCTTCCTTAGCTTTTAACCTCCTTCTTTCCTTCCTTCACTCCTTCCTTCCTTCACTCCTTCCTTCCTTCCTTCCTTCCTTCCTTCCTTCCTTCCTTCCTTCCTTCCTTCATACTTAACCTTCCTTCTTTCCTTCCTTCCGTATTTCCTTCCTTCCTTCCTCAGCTTCCTTCGTTCCCTTCTTAGCTTCCTTACTCCTTCGTTCCGTCCTTCATCCCTTCTGTCCTTTCCTTCTTTTCTTACGTTTTCCTTCGTTCTTTCTTGTCTCCTTCCTTCCGCCGTTCCTGATCCTTGTTTCCTTCCTTCTTTCCTTTCTTTGTTCCTTCCAACCTTCGCTCCTTCTTTCGTTCCTTCCTCTTAATCTCCTCCTATCATTATCATTATCATTAACACTATCATTATCATTAATTATCATTACCATTTTCATTATCATTATCGCTATCATTATATACATTATCATTATCATTATCATTATCATTATCATTATCATTATCATTATCATTATCATTATCATTATCATTATCATTATCATTACCACTATCATTATCATTATCATTATCATGATCATTACCATTACCATTATCATTATCATTACCATTATCATTACCATTATCATTATCACTATCACTATCATTATCATTACCATTATCATTACCATTATCATTACCACTATCACTATCATTATCATTATCATTATCATTATCACTATCACTATCATTATCATTACCATTATCATTATCACTATCATTATCATTACCATTACCATTACCATTACCATTATCATTACCATTATCATTACCATTATCATTATCATTATCATTATCATTATCATTATCATTACCATTACCATTATCATTACCATTACCATTATCACTATCACTATCATTATCATTATCATTATCATTATCATTATCATTATCATTACCATTATCACTATCATTATCATTATCATTATCACTATCATTATCATTATCGTTATCATTATCATTATCATAATCATTATCGTTATCATTATCATTATCATTATCGTTATCATTATCATTATCGTTATCATTATCATTATCATAATCATTATCGTTATCATTATACCATTACCATTATTATTATTATCATCATCATCATTATCGTTATCATTATCATTATCGTTATCATCATTATCATCGTAGAAATGTTTGGATGAATATATGAAGTGCATGAGAGAAGCCAATGGTTGGAAAGACAGGAAGGAATGCGTCGAAGATTTCAATAAATGCAGAAAGGGAAACAGACCACACAGACCTGACAGAAAGGTGCGTTTATGCCTTGGAAGTCGATTTTTCTTCGGTTGTGTCGACTCAGACCATGTAATCAGTACAACAACCAAACTAAAATATGAAGAATATCAAAACTAAATATATGAAAAATAACGCAGCCCACACTAGTTTAACCGCTAGTTATCGTACATTTTTACTCCAATTGTTTCCTCAAAAACATCGACGCAGTCCACACTAGTTTAACCGCTAGTTATCGTACATTTTTACTCCAACTGTTTCCTGAAAAACATCGACGCAGTCCACATTAGTTTAACCGCTAGTTATTGTACATTTTTACTCCAATTGTTTCCTCAAAAACATCGACGCAGTCCACATTAGTTTAACCGCTAGTTCTTGTACATTTTTACTCCAATTGTTTCCTCAAAAACATCGACGCAGTCCACATTAGTTTAACCGCTAGTTCTTGTACATTTTTACTCCAATTGTTCCCTCAAAAACATCGACGCAGTCCACACTTGTTTAACCGCTAGTTATCGTACATTTTTACTCCAATTGTTTCCTGAAAAACATCGACGCAATCCACATTAGTTTAACCGCTAGTTATTGTAAATTTTTACTCCAATTGTTTCCTCACAAACATCGACGCAATCCACATTAGTTTAACCGCTAATTCTTGTACATTTTTACTCCAATTGTTTCCTCAAAAACATCGACGCAGTCCACATTAGTTTAACCGCTAGTTAATGTACATTTTTACTCCAATTGTTTCCTCAAAAACATCGACGCAGTCCACACTAGTTTAACCGCTAGTTATTGTACATTTTTACTCCAATTGTTTCCTCAAAAACATCGACGCAGTCCACACTTGTTTAACCGCTAGTTATCGTACATTTTTACTCCAATTCTTTCCTCAAAAACATCGACGCAATCCACATTAGTTTAACCGCTAGTTCTTGTACATTTTTACTCCAATTGTTTCCTCAAAAACATCGACGCAGTCCACACTTGTTTAACCGCTAGTTATCGTACAATTTTACTCCAATTGTTTGCTTAGGAACATTGACACATTCCATACTAAGTTTACATATTTGACATATTTGATCAACATTTAAACGCTATTGCTTGCTCTCATTAATGGACGCGCTTCAATCCACCAGAAAGCTTGATTTCTAATGTCGGTTCTCAATAGTTTGACCGCTAGTTAAGCCTAGTTCACACTAGCAACATAAGCATAAGCAACATACGCAGTTCCAGTGAAGCATTTCTCGAATAGGTTTGAGAAACGACAACTTGAAACTAATGAGCAATGGCATCTGAGTTTGCGTATGTTGCTTATGTTTATTTCGCTATAGTGTACGTATCAAAGATATACCTATTGTTCTGTTGCAATCTCAACCTGTTAAAAAAAGAAAAAAAACTCGCGCGCTAATCAAAGTATTTTGTTACTTCTCACCTACAATACCATATATGGTAATAGCATTGTATTCAAGATTGCATACGGTAACTTTGATACTTCATAGAATATTCTTAACTACTCAGTAAAATGTCAACTCTTTGTTTTTTTCTTCTAGAAATGTTTCAGAGAAAGAGGCAAGTGTCTAAAGAAAGCTAGCTGGGACATGTCTGCGAGAAGAAAATGTCATATGAGCTACCACCAATGTAGACGGGGCTCCCATTAAACAAACATCGATTATATCTGTAAATATTACAGAGAGTATATAAACAAATCAAATGAAAATCTGAAAAGTCTGAACATTTTAATCTGTCTCGGGCGTTTATGGAGGGAGCTTCTCCCATTACGGCAAACGACGATTGCACGGGACCGTACGGAATTGTGGTTACGCACGGGTGCTTACCATTTGTACAAAAAAAAACCCGATAATTTTGGTATTTTTCAAACGAAAAAAGTGGTCAACCTTTCAAGCTTGCCTTGCCATTCCGGTTGGTACGAACCAACTGGAAATGTTCGAACCATTTGAAGAATTTCTAAAAAAAAACCGATAATTTCGGTAACAGTCAATTGGATTGCTCATACACTGATCTCTTCTGCGCATGCGTTTATTTTATCGGTTTGAACTAATCCATTTGGAATGTCCTTTCCCGATTTCGATAAACAGGCTTCTTTGTACAAAGGGTAAGCATATCATATCCAAGCGTTTTCAATTCTTGATTGGTAAGCAGTTTCAACAATTTCTAAGGTCTTCTTTGCTATATGGGGCTGCTGTTGTGCAGTTAATTCGTTTTCTGCCACTAAAAATGCATAAAAAAATAAATATCAAAGACCCACAATTCCTTTCGGTCAAGCAATCGCCGTTCGTCTTTCAATGTTCACTCCGTCAACCATTTTGGAAATAAGTGTGTACACTAACCTCCATGTTCTTGACAAGAAAAATGTTTGTAAGCACGTACTTGATTATTCGTGTTTAGATGTATGCCCATAATATCTCAGCAATAACCTCCATGTTCTTGACGAGAAAAATGATTGTAAGCACCTTGATTATTCGTGTTTAGATGTATGCCAATAATATCTCACCAATAGCTTCCATGTTCTTGGCAAGAATAATGATTGCAAGCACCTTGATTATTCGTGTTTAGATGTATGCCCATAATATCTCAACAATAACTTCCATGTTCTTAACAAGAATAATGATTGTAAGCACCTTGATTATTCGTGTTTAGATGTATGTCCATAATATCTCAACAATAACCTCCATGTTCTTGAGAATAATGATTGTAAGCACCTTGATTATTCGTGTTTAGATGTATGCCCATAATATCTCAACAATAACCTCCATGTTCTTGACGAGAATAATGATTGTAAGTACCTCGATTATTCGTGTTTAGATGTATGCCCATAATATCTCAACAATAACCTCCATGTTCTTGACGAGAATAATGATTGTAAGCACCTCGATTATTCGTGTTTAGATGTATGCCATAATATCTCAACAATAACCTCCATGTTCTTGACGAGAATAATGATTGTAAGCACCTCGATTATTCGTGTTTAGATGTATGCCCATAATATCTCAACAATAACCTCCATGTTCTTGACGAGAATAATGATTGTAAGCACCTCGATTATTCGTGTTTAGATGTATGCCCATAATATCTCAACAATAACCTCCATGTTCTTGACGAGAATAATGATTGTAAGCACCTCGATTATTCGTGTTTAGATGTATGTCCATAATATCTCAACAATAACCTCCATGTTCTTGACGAGAATAATGATTGTAAGCACCTCGATTATTCGTGTTTAGATGTATGCCATAATATCTCAACAATAACCTCCATGTTCTTGACGAGAATAATGATTGAAAGCACCTCGATTATTCGTGTTTAGATGTATGCCATAATATCTTAATAATAACTTCCATGTTCTTGACGATAATAATGATTGTAAGCACCTTGATTATTCGTGTTTTGATGTATACCAATAATATCTCAACAATAACCTCCATGTTCTTGAGAATAATGATTGTAAGCACATTGATTATTCGTGTTTTGATGTATACCAATAATATCTCAACAATAACCTCCATGTTCTTGAGAATAATGATTGTAAGCACCTGGATTATTTGTGTTTAGATGTATGCCCATAATATCTCAACAATAACCTCCATGTTCTTGACGAGAATAATGATTGTAAGCACCTGGATTATTTGTGTTTAGATGTATGCCATAATATCTCAACAATAGCTTCCATGTTCTTAACGAGAATAATGATTGTAAGCACCTGGATTATTTGTGTTTAGATGTATGCCCATAATATCTCAACAATAACCTCCATATTCTTATGAATAATGATTGTAAGCACATTGATTATTCGTGTTTAGATGTATGCCCATAATATCTCAACAATAACCTCCATATTCTTATGAATAATGATTGTAAGCACCTCGATTATTCGTGTTTAGATGTATGCCCATAATATCTCAACAATAGCTTCCATGTTCTTGGCAAGAATAATGATTGCAAGCACCTGGATTATTTGTGTTTAGATGTATGCATAATATCTTAACAATAACGTCCATGTTCTCGATAAAAATTATGATTATTAAGCCTGGTTCACATTAGCGACATAAGCATAAGCAACACGCAGACTCAGTTGGGCTTTGCTCATTAGCCGCACTTGTCTTTTCTCACACCTATTCGAGAAATGCTTCACCGAGTCTGCGTATGTTGCTTATGCTTATGTTGCTAGTGTGGACAGAGTGTCGACTGGAGTGAGATGAAAAATGATAAAAAGATGAAAAATGACTAACCAGTTTGTTAATAGATATAAAGAGACTAGAAGAGTTAAGAGTACATATGTCATACAATAAATTAATTCCATCATAACAATCATTTATTCTAAAGATTAAATCACAAGAAACTGCAATGACTTTTATAACCTGTTATAACAAATTCAATGATTGTCATAGTCTATTCAGTAATTAATGCTGAAAATCAAATACCTTTTCATGCTACAATGCGTGAAAACTACTCTAGTCTAGTATATACACATATTTCAAAAATCGCAGCCCAAGCTACAGTCCACACCCTAAAGCCTGCAAAGGATGTCTGTTAAGCGGAGTTTACACGAGCAATTTTTCCTTGACAAGTATCCTTGACAATTTTCATTGCTCGTGTAGACGATCAGCAAGTTTTCCTTGACAATTTTATAATGAAAAGGTTTAATTCCTTGCTCGTGCAGATGATGAACAAGTTTTCCTTGACAATTATATATTGACAAGGTTTCCTTGCTCGTGTAGATGATGAACAAGTTTTCCTTGACAAGTTTAGGTTGTGCCCGCAATGTCTTGCAATCAGCTGAGTACTAACATCATATTGGTTCCAGTCCCTTGTCAAGTAGAAAACATTTAAATATATATTTTATTTAAAACATAAACTTTTTAATGTTTGATTTTCATGTTAAATATTATTACTACCTTTCAAACTTGGCAATTCTACGTCGGGCATTTCTTCACGAAGAGCCTCCAGTATTTCCTCGTATTCCTTTTTCAATATTACGATTTCGATAGGATTCATGTTTAGTATTTGATAGACTCTCTCTGGATTTGAGTAAATCCAATAAAAGATCAACAGATTTATTGCTCCAATTTATTTTTTGCTTTGGCTTCCATTTTGTTTATTTTGATTGATCGTGCGAAAAGACTTGGAACTAATCTCATTAATATTCCTTGCCACCTTTTCCTTGTTGTCCGTCTACACGAGCAAATTTCATAACTACCAACAAGTGAAACGGTGTATTATAAAGGCGATGAACTAGTCTTTACGTAATTTATATTTGCACATAAAAGGTGCGAAAATGAACACGTACAAAAGGAGGCATATTTTATATATATCGATGACAAAAACGTACAGAAATTGTTTTTTCAGGATTACATCAAAGAAAAAAAGTCACAAAAGAAAAAGATCAGAAAAATAAATACAGATTTTGCAAATATAGGTAATTGAATGAATCACTCTATTTGGTCCTATAAGTACACTTTGTTTCACGTGTTTGAAGAGAACAATCAAGAGCAAATACAGATTCGTTCAACAGAAAACCGATGTCGGGGTGGGTGAAATCCCCTAAAAATATTCAACAAGGTTTTAATTGGTCCTGAAAAAAATATCGAGCAAGCTCCAAAATGGTAAAACATATCGAGCAAACTTATAACAAAAATATCGTGTAGAGTGAAAACACTAATACCATGAAATAAAAAAACACAACAGTTGGAAACTAATAGTTTCTATTTAGTGACTATTTAGTCATTTCCACTCAACCAGAAACATCAAATACAAAAGGAAACAATATCTCATTACAACTTTACTTGTCTTTTATAGTAACTAACAGTCACTAAATAAGAACTAGCTATTACACACTAACAATTTGATTTTATTTCAAGGATATAGTGTTAATTTGTGCTCTATTCCACAGTAGCAATTTGATTGTATTTCATGGATATAGTGTTTGTTTTCTAAGATAAAAAATAGATATCTTGCCAGTACATTTGAGGTAGGAAAGAAAATATCGAACAAGGTCATAAAATGGCAAAACTGATATATTGACAAAGTAGATAAAAAAATACGGTTCAGTACATTTGAGGAAGGAGAAAAATATCGAGCAAGCTTAGAATCAGCTCCCCCTCTTCCCCATGAAATATCAAATGACCCTAAAATATTTATTTACTTTGAGAATTTGCTCTCGATCTCCACGTTAAGAAGCTCCCTTCCGCCCAACATTTTTCTTTATACCTTTCTGCTTTTTAAATTAAAACTTTTACAATAAAATAGAGCCTACTTTTCGATTTGTTTTCAGTATAATAGGGAGGGTATGGATTTATTTATAGCCCATGGAATTTGTAAATGTTTCAATTGTTAATTTGATAATGCAGGAGCGGATCTAACGCGGTGTCCCTAGTGGCACCGGGCACCCCCAAAGCGCCGCAATTACCCCTATTGTATTTAAGACATTTAGGGACAGGAGACCCCCTAACACCTTAAGAGTCTTTTATTTGTAATTGGGACACCCCCTGACAAATGTCTGGATCCGCCTCTGTAATGTGTACATTACTTTATTTAGCATGGGATGTACTAGTCAAATTCTAAAGAATATATAACGTGCTATCGAGAGTCGATGTTGATTAACGAAAACTGTTAAACTAAAGGGCTATTGTTAGTTAGGGTATTCATGTACATAATATAACAACAGAAGTACTCAAAACAAATACAGATTTCACAAATAGCGAAACAATACTTGTTTGCTTGGAGGCGTGTTTTTCGTGACTCAAATGGGTATAAATAGACGAAGGAGACGGTTAATTCATTACGGCACAAGCTCCTACAAGGTTCAACAAGTTGTTCATCATGAAGCAATTCGCAGTTCTTCTCATCCTTGCCTTTGCGGCACAAACTTATGCCAGCCATGATCTGGATGAATTTCTTATGGCGGACGATGGTGACAGACATCCATATGTGGTGAGTATCTAATCTATGATTTGATAACTGTTAAAGCCTCGTAGATTTCAACCACTATAAGGTACAACTGAGTATCTATGATTTGATAGCTGTTAAAGCCTAGTAGATTTCAACCCCTTAAAGGTACTACTGAGTATCTATGATTTGATAACTGTTAAAGCCTCGTAGATTTCAACCCTTAAAAGGTACTACTGAGTATCTATGATTTGATAACTGTTAAAGCCTCGTAGATTTCAACCCCTATAAGGTACTACTAACTATCTATGATTTCCTTCACGAAGTGAACTGAGTTTGTTGTGTTCTTCTCTCTCTCTCTCTCTCTTGCCACGAGGGTTTTTTCCGGGTTATCCGGTTCCCCTTCCTCCGTCAAAATCAACGTATGTGTACGTCTAATGTAGTGTGCTTATAAAATACAGAATGTACTGCAGTGGAGTGTGAGTGACAGCTGTATAACTGCCAATATAATCAGCCCAAATAAAACATTATTATTAATATTATATGAAGCAAACGTACTGCGGCCCATTTGACGTGCTTTTTGATGTTTTGAAGTCATGTTTCAAATTAATCCGAGTTGCTTTATTCTATGGGGGTTTCGAGTGGAATTTGCTGCGCTTCAGCATTTGAGATTTTCACAAGGATTTTGAAATCCCCATAGAATACAGAGACGAGGATTTGAAACTTCATCTAATACTAATTAAAGTATATAAGTATTAATTGTTGTATGCACGGTTGATCTTTTGAAAATTAACTATCTTTGTTACGCTGGTTTTTATTTCAAAGTGAAATTTTCACGAGGACTTTTTAATCCCCATAGAAGACAGTGACAAGCTCATTAATTATTGCACGTATGGCTGATTTCTTGAAAATTAATTTTTGTTATTCTTGGTTTTATTTTAAAGTCGATTATTAAGTGTAAAGTGATGGGCAGAGAATAAATGAATGAATGGATGGATGGATTGGTGAACAAACGCCGGAATGAATGAATGAATTGATGGATGAATAAATGAATGAATTGATGGATGAATGAATGGATGGATGGATGGATGAATGAATGATAATGAATGAATGAATGAATGAATGAATGAATGAATGAATGAATGAATGAATGAATGAATAAACAAACAAAGAAAAAGAAGAATTAATTACAATAAATCTAACCGATTTGTAAATGGTTTTATTCTGCAGCAATGTAAGATCGACTTGTATGACTGCATGAGGAAAGGCCAACAGAGCAAGACGGAATGCATGAAGACATACTACTCCTGTATGAAACAACTACTGCCAACAATACCACCATTTGTGGTAAGAAATAATCATGATGATGGTGGTGATAATAGTGATGATGGTGATGATGATGATGATGATGGTGATGATGATATGATGATGGTGGTGATAATAGTGATGATGGTGATGATGATGATGATGATGGTGATGATGATATGATGATGGTGGTGGTGATAATAGTGATGATGGTGATGATGACGATGGTGATGGTGATGGTGATGATGATAATGATGGTCTTGGTAGCGATGGTGATAATAATGGGGGCAATGATGATGGTGTTGATGATGATGCTTATGGTAGTGGTGGTGTTGCTGATGATAATGGTGATGATGGTGATAGTGATGATGATGAGGATGCTGCTGATGATTATAATGATGATGATGATGATGATGGTGGTGGTGATGATGGTGATGATAATAGTGATGATGATGATGATGATGGTGATGATGATGATGGTGATGATGATGGTGGTGGTGGTGGTGATGGTGATGATAATGGTGATGGTTAGGATGATGATGCTGATGATGATAACAATGACAATATTATTATAGTGGTAATAATTATAATTTAAAGATATATATATGATTTTATTGAAGATGTTCAGTAGTGGTAATAACGGCGAAGAGGATCGCGATTATGACAAACAATGAATATGCCGACCACGATAATAATAACAATAATAATAACAATAACTTATGACAATAATAATCTGACACAAATCATACATTCTTCTGGTAGATCCAATGCAAAGATAACCTAAAGGGATGTCTAGCAAGTACCTCTACCCTAACAGGAAAAGGAAAATGCTTCATTACATACTCTAAATGTCTGGTAAACAAAGGCCCTGTTTCTGGAACCGAAGCACCCAGTTCCGTACTGTTTGACGACGTCGACAATCCAAGACACCCTTATGTAGTAAGTATTATATACAGCAAGTTTCAAAAAGGTTGTATCACCTAGTTCCGTATATATGTTTGACAATCCAAGACACCCTTATGTAGTAAGTATTATATACAGCAAGTTTCAAAAAGGTTGTATCACCCAGTTCCGTATATATGTTTGACGACGTCGACAATCCAAGACACCATTATGTAGTAAGTATAACATACAGCAAGTTTCAAAAAGGTTGTTCAATTCGATGGTTCATTATAATTAAACGGAATGCATACAACGAGTTCAAAAAGGTTGTCAAAAAGGAATCATAGGCATACACCTATTTTAAAGACGTCGTACAAGACTATATAGGTCATTCCAAGACGGAAAGGAATTATAGGCATACACCTATTTCAAAAAGGTTGTACAAGGCGATAAATTAACCCAAGACCTAAAAGACTTACACCTATTTTTAAACGGTTGTATTATCACAATTGTACTGTATATATTGTGTTTTCCAGCAATGCAAGATCGATTTGTACGATTGCATCAGACTGAAGAAGAAGGACAAACTGGAATGTGCCAAGGACTACAAGAACTGTATGGCTGTTCTCGTCCCTACAATCCCCCCATTTGTGGTGAGGACATTGATAAATAAATCTCAGTTCTAGCTGGACACGTGTGCCCTACTTATGAGGGAGACTCAGACACACACTCACTACCTCTACGTTAATTATTTTGCACACAACTCGACTCACATGTTCATTTTTGCGGTGGGAGAAAAACCTGATTACCCGGAGAAAAACCCTTATGGCATGGGAGAGAAGAACACATCAAACAAACTCAATCCATATATAACATGCCCGAGCCGGGACTCGAACCTGGGCCACCAATGTCATCGTGCTAAAATCATATTAATACGCACAAAAGTTAAACTTTAAGTTACGCTAGCTTTGTAATTACTCTAAAATATTTTCATATTTGATATCAGATTGCCTGCAAAGATCAGCTCAAGACCTGCGTTGGTGGAGCCAGCGGTATTATTGCTAAAGCCACGTGCTTTAAAGAATTTGGACAATGTTTGATCAACAAGGGACCCAGTCCTCCAGTCTTTGATGTTGGCAACTACGTTTTGAACGCTCTAGAGGACGCCACCCCAGCCCCCACCCGTCACCCATATTTTGTAAGTATTTAATAATTATATGATAGGTAATATAATGAAATTTGTAACACTGTAAACAATGGAAACTAGCGAGTAAACTAGTATAGGCTGCGTCGGTGTTTGATATAAACGATAGGTATATATTAGATACAAAATCGTCCTGATTTTCAGTCAAGCTTCAACCTCGCCTTTTGCGAATAGTTGTTAAATGATCAAGCTAATCTATCCTTTTCGTTATACTTAAAGCAATGTAAAATCGACCTCTACAAGTGCATCAAAGAAGGAGTTACACCAAAGACGGACTGCGCTAAAGCTTACAAGACCTGCATGGCTCAACTGGTGCCCACTGTACCCCCATTTTTGGTAGGTAGCAACATATTAATATTTATGTACCCCTAATACGCAGTCACAAAATAGAAAATAACATATTTGATCAACATTTTTCGCACACCAAGAAAGTTTTCGATTTCCCTTTACAGTTCCCTGCGCCATCTTGAAAGGTAGCCGGGCCTTTGCATTGAAGCGTGATGAACGTTGAGCTTACGTATACAATGATAGAGACACGTGAATAATTGCCCCGCAAGGTGGTAAACTTTGATGCCTCTAACATTGCAAGCTCTACATTCGTCTCGCTTCAATGCAATAATTATATAGCTTACATATATATAATTTTAGCGATTTTGCTGAGATTATTTCTAACATGATCGTTGTATTTTTCACTAGACCAAATGCGCTTCGCTTAATCAGAATGCCTGTTTTCTAATAGTTATATCCAGCTGAGTTGACCTTCAGAACAAACACAAGGTCAACCAATCAGAATTGAGGATTCAACATCGTATTTTGATTAGCATTTCCCATTATTCTGCCAAGAGAATTTATGAAATACAAGTTCTTCCTTCTTTAAATCAATCGTAAATGCTAGTCAAACACATGGTGGGATTATATTTCAATCAACAAGAAAAGTCTCCATTGTATACTCGGAAGATGCTCAAAAACTGCTAACCACCATTAGTGACCCATAATTCCTTTCGGGGAAGGCGATCAACTCAGCTGGATAATATAGCTTACATACACCTAATCCAAAAAACGTTGTCTGGTCCGCCGCACAGTCCTCGCGCCAAGACTGTGAAAGATATTGATTATATCTAATCAGTAATTAATTTATTTGCATGTTCACACTCTAGTGTGGTACTTTTTTCAACGAAATAGTGTTGTGCCTACTTTTATTTTCTTGTTTTATCACTCATCAAAATATTCACTGTGTTTTCCTTCACGGTCTTGGCGCGAGGACTGTGCGGCTGACCCGACAACGTTTTTTGGATTAGGTGTATACACCTTATTGCAAGAACGTTGTCCTTACATTTGTACTTTAGTGGGAAAGGAATTAATTAAAAGACAAAAGATGGTTACTCAAGCTGAACTCGTTCTTTTGTTATTCCCGATACTCCTTTGTTACTAAATAACAAATGTTCTTTTTTCATATGACAACATTCTTGCAATTAGGTGTATATGATTTTAGCGGTTTTGCTGAGACTATTTCTAACATGGTTGTTGTATTTTTCAACAATAGATCAAATACGTTTTGCTCAATTTGAATGCCTGATTTGTAATAGTTATATAACATAGAATATATATATATATAATTTTAGAGGTTTTTCTAAGCAATATTCTAACACTGTCGTTCTATTTTTCACTAGATCCAATGCAAGGACGAGATGAAGGTATGTCTCGAAGGAGCTAATGGTTGGAGGGAGAAAGCCCGATGTGCAGTTGACTTTGGCAAATGCATCAGGAACAAAGGCAGCTCATAAGAATGATACTGTATTTGACGTGTTGAAATAAACCATGTAGTTTTAGATGAATAAAGGTATTTAAAAATCCCCTTTGAATTGTCCTCAATATAAATATATACACCTATTTCAATAATCGTTGTCGCAAACAAAGCCACAGTCCACACTCTGAACCCTGCAAAGGATGTCGGTATTTTTTTATCTTGTTATTTATTTATTCATAGCATATTTTGGTTGTGCATGTTTGTGTTATAGGACCATAACATGTTATTACAGTGGTAGATGGTTAAACAAATATTTCTTTATAAAACGCGCAATAAATCGCAATTTATGTTCATGTTACCGACATCCTTTGCAGGCTTCAGAGTGTGGACCGTAGCTTCGGCTGCGACAACGATTTTTGAAATAGGTGTATATTTCACAACCATCACTCCCCGTCGGGGCACTTCCGTGAGGCTCACTAACACTCACTACCAAAAAATTCCATATTTACAACACACAACTCTGCTCACATGTTGATTTTTGCGGAGGGAGGAAAACCGAATAACCGGAGAAAAACCCTCGTGGCATGAGAGAGAACAACACATCAAACAAACTCTATTCACTTGTCGCCCGAGCCGGGAATCGAACCCAGGCTACAGTGGTGAAAGGCCCACTCATGCCACTCAATCAGTCATCTATAGACGACTTTCATAAATAGCTGCCACTAATTAACATAATATTTAAAATTGATGTTTTAAGAAAAAGAAAGCTATCATATGACAGACATTCACCATAACAATAACTTGTAAAAGTTTGATAAAAAAAACGACTAAATTTGCAAGAAGCTATAAGAATTTGAAAAATCAGAAAAACACCAAAACGAGGCATTTTAGGCCTCAGCAGAAAACTACATTCACATCTCTACATTTTTCAATGAGCATAACTTCTTTGGTATTTTAGTCAAAGCATCAAAACCTTCCAAACATGCTTATTTCAGGTGGTTCTTTCTTATGACAGTAATAAAATATTAAAATATCTGTTTACTTAAAAAAAAAATCATTTTCCGCTATTTATGAAAGTTGTCTATGAAGAGGGTAGAGGAACAGGAATTAAAAGGTCCTTCCTCCCTAATTTTATACCATTTTTTCCCTCCTCCCTAATTTTTCCAACCATTTCTCCCTCCTCTCTAATATCATTTCTTCTTTCTAAATAAAAGTTATTGAGGCTATTCATTAGAGTGCAAATGGTACAAATTTGAACCATTCAATAGTTTGTATTTCAGAAATAATCTGTTCGCATAAAATTAACCCCAATACAACTTAAATTGTCGCCATATTCATCTCCACAAAAGTCTATCAGACTTTCCCACTAAAGCCCCCCGAGTTCAGCCGTCTCACCACAGGGAGCCCATTATTTAACATGATCTATTCGTGGAAATAAAGATAATGATATTTTATGTTTTATAAAACTCATTTATTAATTATTCAAGAGAAATTTACCAAAACGATCATGTGTGTGGTGGAGGGTCTAAATCTTGATAGAGAATTGTCCTTATTTGTAACTATATATTCGTTTTAAATCGAATCGGCTATGGCCTAGCTATCGTATTTACTCGAATAAGCACCGCGGCGCTTATTAAATTTTTCTCGATCTCATTGTCCCCTTCTTGATCAGAACTACGAATATTGGGGAGATAACTTAATGGGCGAGCGGTGAAATATAATTACTTTGAACAGAAGAATACAGCTTTTGATAAAAATGTATTTTCCAATGCTGTTCTAGAGTAACATTATAGCGTTAAAGTGCGGCGCTTATTCGAGGGAGGCACTTATTCGAGTAAATACGGTAATGTGTTTCATACAAGTAACTTACATGTATACAGTGGAACCACGTTAATCCGGCCACCGAAGGGACAGCCAAAAGTGGCCGTATTAACGGGGTGGCCGCATTAAGCGGGTAAATTTTATAGAAAATGTATGGGCAGGCATTTCGTCGGCACCTAAAAAACTGGACGCAATAACGGGGTGGCCGTATTAAGCGGGTGGCCGTAAGGCGGGGTTCCACTGTAAACCCGGGAGAAATTCTACATACACCTGTTCTTTAAATCGTTGAACAGCCGGATCTATAGTCCAAAACTCCGAGGCTGCAAAGAATATCGGTATTTTTTACCGATCCTGTTCACTCTACATGCGTATAATCGAGAAAAATTGATGTAATAATTTTATGATGAGTACTCTTTTCTTCTTAATGCTGCTGTTATGGCTGCATCGGCTGTCAACATTCTTACCAGACACTTAAGAATTACCTGATCGTCTTGATTGCACTCAACAAACCTTTCATACCTATTGATATTGAAAAACAGTAAGACATTGTTGTCAAAACAGTAAGACAGTGTTTACAGGTGTTGGAACTGTGATGCTAATTTGCCAACCATTTTAACAATAGATTGTTTTAATCTTCTTTATTCTAATAACAATAGTTGGTACGTTAGAAAAAAAACAAAATACGTCACTACGTCCACCTATAGGTGAGCGTAGTGTTTACAAGTGTTGGTACTGTGATGCTAATTTGCCAATCATTTTAACAGTAGATTTTTTAATTTTATTTTGTTCTAATAACAATGGTTGGTTGGCAAAACCATAACACAATGGCACTGTACGTCCACCTATAGGTGATAGTCGTGTTAACAAGTGTTGGTATTGTGATGCTAATTTGCTAACCATTTTAACAGTAGATTTTTAATTTTATTTTGTTCTAATAACAATAGTTGGTTGGCAAAACCATAACAAAATACGTCACTGTACGTCCACCTATAGCGTGGAGGTCAGAATGCCAGTCTATCGGGCAAAGACTTTCGTACCCGGGGGGGAGGGGGGTGTCCAAGTGGTAGGGGTGATCGGTGTACCTTTTAGGGTAAACATTTTTCCTGTGCGTACCTTTTAGGGTCCTATTAGGGTTCTGGCTCAAAAATCAGTTACGTAACATGATTTTGTACCTGTTAGAGTCATTTTTACTCTGTTTTGTTGCTTTTTTGGGGTAGAAATCGACAAGGCTTTATCAGTTTTTTTTTATCTGTGCGTACCTTTTAGGGGTCGTTTTCAAAACCTCCGCCGATCACCCCTACCACTTGGGCAAAGGGAGTAACTCCCCCCCCCCCCCCCCCCCCGAGCTTTCGTAGTATAATTCTAAGTGAGTCCTATTACTTTCAAGTTTCAACTTACCATTGCAATCTATCCACTAATGCATCACTGTGATTGGATTCAGTTTGATCTCCTGGGCTTCCTGTGTTTCGTGAATCATCTAAAACGAAATAATAATAACTTATTAAACTTATATTGCGCAATAGTCCTGTTCATAGTTCCTCAGTTGTCCGGTCCCTAAAGGCGCTGTTACACTGAGCAATTTTCAATGCATGAAAATGTTGCGTGGCAAGCTGCCGAGGTGATGTGATACACTGCAAGGCGATCTCGGCAACTTGCAATGATTTTTCACAATTCATGGTGCTCTGGAGGACTAGGGAAGAGAATTGAAAATATGCGCATGCGTCCTTGAAAAGAAATGCTTTAAAATTGCGACACACGTTGCTGAAGGGGTGATACACCGTGCAATGGCGTTGCAAGTTGCTGAGTTCCGTTGCGAAAAGTAGAACTGAACTCTACTTTGTGCAACGCTGTCTGCAACAACAAAAAAATTACGAGACGGCCACTGTTACACGGTGCAATTCTTCAGCAACTTGTGGTGCAACGGCATTGCGAGACAAGTTGCTGAGGAAATTGCATAGTATAACCTTAAATGTCTTAACTAAAAGGGAGTAATTGCGACGCTAGAGGGGTGTCCGGTGCCTGAAGGGACTCCCCTACTCCCCCTAGATCCGTCCCTGGTAATGGAATTTCAGACAATATTGTATTAAATTATAGGCGACTTTCATAAATGGCCGCCACTAATTATCATAATTTTTAAAATTGATGTTTTAAGAAAAAGAAATATGATAGCCATTCACCATAACAATAACTTGTGAAAGTTTGAGAAAAAACGATTAAATTTGCAAGAAGCTATAAGAGTTTGAAAAATCAGAAAAACACCAAAACGACGCATCAAAGGCCTCAGCAGAAAATTCCAAACAAATCTCTACATTTTTCATTGAGCATAACTTCTTGGTGTTTTAGCCAGAGCTTAAAAACTTTCCGAAAATGCCTATTTCAGGTGGTTCTTTCATATGACAGTGCTAAAATATTAAAATATCTGTTTACTTGAAAAATCATTTTCCGGTACATATCAGTAAAGTGGTCTATATTTGTTATTTTTGAATTGTTTTTGATGTGATTGGTTCGTTGGTCGATTGGTTGGTGCGGATCAGCAGTACTCTTTGCGAACAACGCAACAGGATGTTTTACATACAGAACACCTGGATATTTTCTAATATTTATTATGTATCTGATAGTAACACCAACCTGATACGATCTCTTCTTCTTGTGCAGACTGCGGCACAACATGCATCGGCTGATAAATAGACCAAATAATTCAAATCTCAGCCTCGAAATCGTTAATATTAGAAAATCTCATCACAATTAATTATATTCATGATATTCGTTACTATATCCATCATTATCACCATCATCAACATCACCAATTTCATCATCACCTTCATTGTCAACATTATTGTCATTCAGATCATCATCTTTATCACCATCACCATCTTCATCATTATCATCATCATCATCATTATAATCTTCATCATCACCTTCACTATCAACATCACTGCCATTCACATCATCATCTTTATCATCATCACCGTCTTCATCATTATCATCATCATCATCACCATCATTATAATCTTCATCATCACCTTCACTATAAACATCACTGCCATTCACATCATCATCTTTATCATCATCACCATCTTCATCATTATCATCATCATAATAATAATAATAATACTCCTCATTATTATTATTATTATTATTATTATTATTATTATTATCATCATCATCATCATCAGTGATCATCACCATCATTATAATTTTCATCACCATCATCATTATCAACATCATTGCCATTCTCATCATTATCATTATCAACATCATCATTAAATCTACATCATTATTATCATCATCATAACCATCATCATTAACATCTCATTAACATCTCATCACCATCATCATTTTCATCCACATCCTCTTCCTAATCATTATCAACATCATAATCATGATCATCACCATCAAGATTACCATCAACAACATCACTCATCACCTCAATTATCCTCATCATCATTATCATCATGTATATCATCACCATCATCATTGACATTATCATCATTTATCATCACCATCATCATTGACATTATATATCATCATTTATCATCACCATCATCATTGACATTATCATCATCTATCATCACTATCATCATTGACATCATCATCATTTATCATCACCATCATGATTGACATTATCATCATTTATCATTACCATCATCATTGACATTATCATCATTTATCATTACCATCATCATTGACATTATATATCATCATTTATCATCACCATCATCATTGACATTATCATCATTTATCATCACCATCATCATTGACATTATATCATCATTTATCATCACCATCATCATCATCATTATCATCATGTATATCATCACCATCATCATTGACATTATCATCATCTTATCTATACCTCAGTAGTAGTAAGCTGATCTTCTAGACCAAATGCTTGTTTAAACTGTAGTTGTTGGTCTGTCAATATCTTACTAATATTCTCTTTGAAAACATCAATCTCTGTCTCAACCTGCTGTCTCACCATTATATCTGATAGGACCGGATAAACATACAAATTAGGTACTCATCAAGTAACTCACCAATGTGGGAATCCTGGTGGGAGGGGGTACTGGGTGACACCTCTATATATTTTCTATATGGATGTGTGATGCTGGATAGCAGGGGGGATCTAAGGGGTGTCCCCAGCGCTGCAATTACTCCTATTTTATTTAAGACATTTAGGGACTGGACAACCCCCAGCGCTGCAATTACTCCTATTTTATTTAAGACATTTAGGGACTGGACAACCCCAGCGCTGCAATTACTCCTATTTTATTTAAGACATTTAGGGACCGGACACCCCCAGCGCTGCAATTACTCCTATTTTATTTAAGACATTTAGGGACTGGACAACTCCCAGCGCTGCAATTACTCCTATTTTATTTAAGACATTTAGGGACCTGATACCCCAGCGCTGCAATTACTCCTATTTTATTTAAGACATTTAGGGACCTGATACCCCAGCGCTGCAATTACTCCTATTTTATTTAAGACATTTAGGGACTGGACAACTCCCAGCGCTGCAATTACTCCTATTTTATTTAAGACATTTAGGGACCAGAAACCCCCAGCGCTGCAATTACTCCTATTTTATTTAAGACATTTAGGGACTGGGCATACCCTAACACATGAAGAGCCCTTCCTTTGCAATTGGGACTCCCCTAACAAATTTCTGGATCTGCCCCTGGATAGGGTAGATTTCGTAAACAGGGTATATGCATTCCCTAAATGAAGGGGAAGGGTCCTGGTCATCAGTAAAACTGTTTTAAAGAATCATTTGCAGCAAATCGCCTAAAATAACTGAACAATGTTGGAAACCCAGGAGGAGGAGAGGGGAGGGGAGGGGAGGGGAGGGGGCACTCCCATGTGCTGATGGATAAGGGTATGCTGTTTAGACTAATGATGTCTTAAACAGGGTATATACATGCCAAGCAAACAAACATATAAATAAAAAATAGAAAGATATTAAACTATCAAACAACAAAAATCAAAACAAAACAGCCTAAAAGTGAAATGACAAATCTCATTTCAAATGGGTTCATATCAAAGTATCATAACAGTCATTAAGCCTGGTTCACATGTGCGACATAACGTCATAATCATAGTCATAATCATAAGAAAATCCATTTCTTATGACTGTGCTTATGATTATGACTATGATTATAATGCCGTGTGAACCAGACTTTAAGTATTAACCAAAACAAAAATGTACAAAAATATTTACCAAGTTGTTGAAAGACAGCCTTTGTAGCTTCTATATCATCAGGTATGCTGGATAAACACATTGTCTCATTTTGTAAGAAATCCTGAATAAATGTGTCTGGGAAACTGTAAAGCTCCTCTTTGTAGTTACTAGGGTGGAAATTAAAATAAATGGATGATAAATTATCATAAAAATATATATCAATTAATGAATCATTTTTCCATTCATTCAATTATTCATTCATTCATTCATTCATTCATTCATTCATTCATTCATTCATTCATTCATTCATTCATCCATCCATTCATTCATCCATTCATTCATTCATTCTTTCATTCATTCCTTCATCCATTCATTCATCCATTCATTTAATCCTTCATCCATTCATTCATTCAATCCTTCATCCATTCATTCATCCATCCATTCAATCCTTCATCCATTCATTCATTCAATCCTTCATCCATTCATTCATCCATCCATTCAATCCTTCATCCATTCATTCATCCATCCATTCAATCCTTCATTCATTCAATTCTTCATTCATTCAATCCTTCATTCATTCAATCCTTCATTCATTCAATCCTTCATCCATTCAATTATCAATTCATCCATTCATACATGCAATTATTTATTAATTAATTTTTTATATTTATTAATTATTCAATCATTTATTAATTATCAATTAATTAATTTGTTATTCATTAGTTCATAATTTCATCCATTCATTTACTCTTTCATCCATTCAATCATCCATCCATCCATTCATTCAATCCTTCATTTATACATTCAATTATTCATTCATTCATCCATTCATGCAAATATTTTATATATTTACTAATTATTCATTCATTTATAAATTATAAATTATATTTTTATTATTTATTTATCTATTCAGTAGTTCATTCATCAATTCATTTATTCAATCAATCAATCAATCAATCAATCAATCAATCAACCATCTAATTTGTCCAATTATCCATCTATCAGTGAATTACAATCAAACAAACAAACAAACAAACAATCAAACAATCAAACAAACAAACAAGCAAACAATCAAACAAACAAACAAACAATCAAACAAACAAACAAACAAACAAACAAGCAGACAAACAAACAAACAAACAAACAAACAAGCAGACAAACAAACAAACAAACAATCAACCAACCAAACAATCAAACAATCAATCAATCAACCAAATACAATAATTAAGTCAGTAAGTTAGTCAGTGTGCTTTCATATATCATGATAATATCATCTATAACAACACTTTTTATTGTGTTTATAGGCCAGTATGATGATTACACCAACACTTTTGATGATGACAATAATTAACAATGCCAATAATAATGATGGTATCAGTTGATGATGATGACAATGATGATTATGATGGCAATGATGGTGATGGTGGTAAAGATGATGTTGATTGTGATGGCAAATATGACATGAATGATTATGGTTATCAGGGTCAGATCTAGGGGGTGTCCCTAATAGCGCTAGCACCAGACACCCCGTAGCACCGCAATCACCCCTTTTTTATTCAAGACATTTAGGGACACCCCCTGACAAATTTCTGGATCTGCCACTGGTAGTAGTGATGACAAGATGATGATGATGCTATTGATGGTGATAATGCATGGTTTAATGATTTTGATTTGCTGACATTGAACAATGATAATGAGTTATTAAGGGTGGCATGGGTGGCCCGGCTCGGGCATGGATTATATGTGAGTTGAGTTTGTTTGAGTTGTTCTTCTCTCCTATGCCACGAGGGTTTTTCTCCGGGTTGTCCGGTTTTCCTCCCTCCACAAAAATCAACATGTGAGCTGCGTTGTATGCAAAATAATTAACGTAGAGGTAGTGAGTGTGTGTCTGAGTCTCCCCAATTAGCCACTGGCTAAATACATTGAGACGTTAAAAAAGTGATTTATTTATTTATTTTATTTAAAATAGTAATAGCAGATGACAATTTAATATACTGATAATAATACAGATAATCATATACATACCTAATAGACATTTCATTTGTTGCAGGGTCAGTATTCTTATCATAATCGCATGTACTCTGATCATAATCGCATGTATTCTGATCATAGTTTGTCATTGAATCTTCACTGGTATAAAACTCTTGATTACTTTCAACCTCTTCACCATTTTCCATTTTCATGAGATATCCCAAAACCAATTAATATTTCAAATTACTGCTTTAGTCTTGACAGCAATACCTATGGAATAGAAGGCAAAGTGAAAAATAACTTGTTAAGGAAATCGATGGGTGAACAAATTGTTAAATGTAGATGTAAAACAAACAAAAATAAATAAATATGCGCAAATGAAAGATGAATTAATATAAGAGAAACGAAGGAAGGAAGGGGAAGGAAGGAAGGAATAAATATAATTATAAATGAATGAATAAATGGATGAATAAAAAAAGAATAAATAAATTTATGAAAATTTATGCAATAAGATAGGATAATGTTTGGTTTAATGAATAAATGAATGAAGAAAGGATGGATGGATGAAAATTGGAAGGAAGGTGAAAATAACAAAAATTCTTACGAACAAAGTAGGGAATTAACTTAAGGGCCATTCCATTTAATATCCACACCCCCCCCCCCCCCCCCCCCCCTATAGAAGAGGTTATTTTCCCAACCCCCGAAGAAACGTTTCCATCCCCTCCCCCTAGAATTTTTTATTGTTGCTGGACCTATACAAGAGGAAAAAAAATTCCTAACCCCCCAGAAAAATCTCTACCCACCTCTCCTAAAAACATTTTCTACTAGATTATATTGTTACCGAACCTATAGAAGAGGGGGAAAAAACCCTAACCCCCCCAGAAATTATTTCTCTGACCCCCCGAGAAATTCTCTTCTATAGGGGGGTGTGGACATTTAATGGAATGGCCCTAAGAAGCAAGGATGGTAAAAATTGAAGGAAGGAAGAAATAAGATCATCACACAAACAATCAAAAAGTAGATACATCAATACACATTACCAAATAAACAAAAACAAACACTAGAAATAAAGTATTATTATAAAGTAAATTATAAAATACAAATAAGATACACGTTTTGGTAATTTTTTCAAAGACAAAATCGAGCTCAACTTGTCATGATTCACTTGGCTTTACTTCAGACAAAGAGCGGAGAAATAAACTCTACAAATCGAGAATGAAGCCTCTAAATTATATAAAGTAAAAGTTTATATCCTATTAATAACCCCCATAACAACTTACTTGTCAATTGTGATCATTTTAAAGCACTTTTTCAGCATAATGTCCCTCATTTTCATCAAAGGTCATTAAAATTGTTTTCAACTGGTCGAGTTGCGCGCGCGGCCGTATTTACTTTCCCGCGTAAACGTAGCCATTTCACTTCCGTTTCCGGTATAAAAACAAAATCAACAGTAAAATTATTTATCCCTATTAAATTTTAATCAAAAGTTAACTATAAGCTATTTGGATGCTATTTCTTATAATAATTTAGTCAACATATATTTTTAACATGGTTTTATATAGTAACAATAAAGGAATTATTACTTCCGGTAAAATTGGCGCGAAAAATATGCGCGCGCGCGTCAAAGTTTAGAAAGTTTTGTTTGTGAAAAGACCAAAGCGGACTGTAAAAGTGAAGAGCATTTAGCTGTTTTCCCGACATTTAGCTCTTCAAAGTTTGAAATTTTTCCTTACAAATTCAAGTTTTTAAAATTATTGACGACTGACTGGTTTTCAAGAGGGAAAAAGGTAAATAATTATTTTGATTTTGGGCATTATTTTAAAACATGGAAAAGCAACGTTACTCGCCACTTCAAAGCGAATCAAATGCTATAAATGAGCTCATTTTATCTACTTTTATTTCAAAAGTAAGAGTCAAACTTTATCACAAGTGGGAAAAAACCTTACAATTTGAAGTTCTTTAACTATTGAGTATTTTGGGCGTAATTTTAGGTACATGTTTTAACTGATTTTGGTGCCTTTTTAATGCATATTATAGGTCAAAAATATAAGTTATGTTTGCCTCGTTATTTCATTTTGAAATCTGTATGTTTCTTGTATATACTATAGATTGGTGCAAATAATAGACCCGTTAAAAAGTGCTAATTAAACAATAGAAAACAATAGAATTAGCATAAAATATCAGTATTTAGTACTATTTATAAATATATTGCACGCAAATATTTGTACTCTATTCTATTTTTTTACTGCTGTCAGTTGCAAATTTATTTTGTTGTTTTCATGAATCTGTGTGCAAATGCTTGCAAATGCTGCAAAAATGAGCAAATGAACAAAAAATTATAATGAACACTAGAACATTATGAACTTCATTGTATTCGGATTAACATTGTTTATAATAGATATGCTAATTTATGCTAAT
This sequence comes from Metridium senile, assembly GCA_949775045.1. Classification (NCBI taxonomy): domain Eukaryota; kingdom Metazoa; phylum Cnidaria; class Anthozoa; order Actiniaria; family Metridiidae; genus Metridium; species Metridium senile. Next base: position 2,146,152 of record OX459108.1, on the reverse strand, counting down.
ATGTACGCGTATACGACTTGAGTTGAAGTACTAGTGTCAGTTATTCATTCGTTCTAGTTCGAGTAAACTTATGAACGACCAGCTTTTGGTCATATTTGGTTTAAATATTCCACAATTTGCTAGTGTAGAATATAAAATCTTATTGTATATATATTTTTTCTTGCTGTTTTAAGTTGGAAGTTGCAGTGTTTGACCACTAAACCAAAAGAGATGGAGGTCGAAGGTAACGATAATGAGGAAATAGCAAAAGCTGTGAAAGGACTACAAGGTAAGCAGATATTAAATTTGTATTTTTTTTGTTTTTGTTTATTACAAATACGTGCATGTTTAAAAATTGTGCAGTTTTGGAAGATAAAGTGTGAAGTTGAAATGCTTTATTAACAAAACCAAGTAACACTTTTAAAAAAACTAGTATTTATTGTCATTCAATAATTTCTTTAATTATTAATATATTTGTTTATTTTATATTTATTACAGTGTACTTCAAATTTTTTATGTATTTTTTCCGTCTGTCTGACTCTCTGTCTGTCTGACTGACTAAGTATCTGTCTGTCTGTCTGTTCGTTTGTCGACTTCAGTGTAAAGTAAAGGAGTATTATTACTGAATTTCGTAGTTAAATAAAGTTCATCATGACCATCATCATTATCATCAATATCATCACCATCATCATCATCATCATCATTATCATCATCATCATCATGATCACCATCATCATCACTATCATCATCATCACCATCATCGTCATCATCATCATCATGACCACCACCATCACCATCATCATCATCATCATCATTATCATCATCATCATCATGATCACCATCATCATCATCATCACTATCATCATCATCATCACCATCATCATCATCATCATGACCACCACCATCACCATCATCATTATCATCATAATCACCATCACCATCATCTTTACATGCCTGTCTGTCTGAATGACTGAATGGCTTTCTGCCTGTCTGTTTGCTTGTCTGTTTATCTATCATTATATAGCTATAAACAGTTTCAAAATTGATATAGATTTTTCCCTTCATGTACTTTAGGCCTTGTCAAAGATATTGACCAAAGTCAGCAAAACCCATCTCGCTGTTCAGAACTAGCAGATCGCATAACTGGTTTGGTCGACAGTATCAACTCTTTGCAGTTTGACAGGAACCAGCACAACTCAGCCTTTATACAGATACACACATGTGCTGTTACACTGTGGAACCTTGCTGTAGCTATGAAAGCTGCTGGGAAAAACAGCAAAGCAGTCAATGCTAGATGTAAGTATTGCTATGAGAGAGGTTTATTTGTTGATTCATTAGGTATTTTACTCAATGTGTTCAGTCATTTGTTTGTTTGTTTGTATTTGATTGATGGTTTGGCTTAAAACTAAATACATGAATGAATGAATGAATGAGTGAATGAATGAATGAATGAATCTATGTATGAGTGAATAGATGGATGTTTTGATGAAATGAATGGGTGGATAAATGATTGAATGCATGAACGACTGAGTAGATGGACGAATGAATGAATGGATAATTGAATGTATGAATCTATTTAATGAGTCAATAAATAAATATTTTGAAGAAATGAATGAGTGGGCAGTTGAATGTTTTGATAAGTGGATATATGATTGAATGAATGAATGGATAAATGAATGAATAGATGGATGAATGAATGAATGAATGAATAAATGAATGAATGAATGAATAGATGGATGAATGAATGAATAGATGGATGAATGAATGAATGAATGAATGAATAGATGGATAAATGAATGAATAGATGGATGAATGAATGAATAGATGGATGAGTGAATGAATGAATGAATGAATAGATGGATAAATGAATGAATAGATGGATGAATGAATGAATAGATGGATGAATGAATGAATGAATGATCAAATAAATGAGTGAATGAATGAATGAATAAATGAATGAATGAATGAATGAATAGATGGATGAATGAATGAATAAATGAATAAATGAATGAATGAATGAATAGATGGATGAATGAATGAATGAATAAATGAATGGATGGATGAATGAATGAATGAATAGATGGATGAATGAATGAATGAATAAATGAATGAATGAATGAATGAATGAATAGATGGATGAATGAATGAATGGATGAATGAATGAATGAATGAATGAATGAATGAATGAATGAATGAATGAATGAATAAATGAGTGTGAATAAGTGAATGTATTGATGAATAAATGGATGATCATGAATGATGGATGAATTGTGGGAGGGATTGATCAATCCAATAATTTATTCATTCTTTTATTCATCCATCTATTCATTTATTATCAAAGTCGTTTATTCATCCATTCACAGTGAGACACACTGCATGGGAGCGATTAATCAATCTAATTATTTACTCATTCTTTTATTTGATCCATTCGTCCATTCATTTGTTTACTAATCCATCCACAGTGAGACATGCTGCATGTAACTTATCTTTCCTGGCAAATGCTTTTGAAGCAACAGAGCATACATACAGAAAACAACTAGTGGTGAGTACATTAACCCCCCGGGGAGGGGGGGGGGGGGACTCCCTTAGAATATGGATAGGGGTGCTCGACGGACGGTTTTGAAAATGACCCTACAAAGTACGCATGAATTAACTCAGATACTGATTTCAGACCCTAAAATGTACGACAACATTTAAAAATTGTTCAATATGTATAATCTTAAGTTCGAAAACTGATCCTAAAAGGTACGGTGCCAGTTCGAGACCCTAAAAGGTACGCGTGGGTCTTATTTTCGACCCTAAAAGGTCCGTTGAGCACCCCTATCCATTTTCTAAGGGAGAAGTTCTCACCCCCCCCCCCCCCCCCCCCAATTAACATGAATAGGTTCTTTCAAATTTGAATTAAAAAAATGAATTTTGTATTTGATAGATGGCAGCAAAGACAGGCAAGGCGTGGTTAGGTAAATATGATTAGTTACTGCATGCTTATAAAGGAATTATGATGATAAAAAATTAACATGCGAGGATTGACGTATGAAAATTAATATTTAATAAAGAGGTAGTGCAAACAAATTTGAATTAGAATATTTACCCCCAAAAAATAGTAGAAGGTATTATACCCGGGGGGGTAGCCTGCGTAAACAGGCCCTTATTAGCGCTCGAAACGTCTCCCGCCAACGCTAATAAGGGTCTGTTTACGCAGGCTAGGGGGGGGGGGGGGGGGGTCGCGGATGGACCTTTTAGGGTCGAAAATAAGACCCTCGCGTACCTTTAAGGGTTTCGAACTGGCACCGTACCTTTTAGGGTCAGTTTTCGAACATTTAACTTAAAAGTTTATACATATTGAAAATTTTTTAAATGTCGTACCTTTTAGGTTCTGAAATCAGTATCTGAATTAATTTATGCGTATCTTTTCGGGTCATTTTCAAAACCGTCCGTCGAGCACCCCTATCCATTTTTTAAGGGATTCCCTCCCCGGGGTATTACAGTTATGTGAAAGTAGAGAATATTTACAAATAGTACACCCCCCCCCCCCCCGGGGGATATTATAGTTATGT